>JAFBJS010009062.1:0-10129 GCA_016785265.1 Paraplagusia blochii | reverse complement strand
CAACCAAAGTACAGAGACGTACAGGCCGGCCAAGAAAATTAACACCCAGGCAGGAAGCGTCTCGTGATGAAAAAGTTGAGGAAAATCGACACGCAAGTGTACAACAGTTGGCTAAGGAGGTAGAGGCTGAAATTGGAGTGACTGTGTCACGTGACACAATATGCCATAGAGTGCAGCGGAATGGCATGCATGGATTTCGTCCCCGAAGGAAGCCTCTCCTACAGCCAAGTCACAAAAAGCCCGCCATAGGCCAAGGCCCATGCTGAAAAGGATGAAGGCTACTGGGACTCTATACTCTGGAGTGATGAGACCAAAATCAATCTTTTTGGAACTGATGGCTTCAAAACGGTTTGGCGTCGCAAGAGTGAGGAGTACAAGGAAAAGTGCATGGTGCCCACTGTGAAACATGGAGGGGGTAGTGTTCTTATGTGGTGTTGCATGAGTGCTGGTGGTGTTGGAGAACTGCATTTCATTGATGGCATCATGAATTCTGAAATGTACTGCTCTATACTGAAGGCTAAGATGCTTCCATCACTTCAGGCCGTTGGTCGTCGTGCCAGTTTTCAACATGACAATGACCCAAAACACACATCTAAGGCCACTGCTGACTTTCTGGAGAGGAACATCGTAAGAGTGATTCCATGGACAAGTATGTCACCGGATCTGAACCCTATTGAGCGTCTTATTATACTGAATACTGAAGAGGCAGGTTGAGCATCACTCTCCATCCAACATCCAGGCTCTAAAAGAGGTCATCCTTGAAGAATGGAGAAAGATTGATGTGCCAAATGTTGTCAACTTGTGCACTCCATGCCAAAGAGACTTGGGGCTGTCATTCCTAGTAATGGAGGCCACACAAAGTACGTTGTTTGTTGTGGGGGTGTACTCATTTCTGCACCACACTAATTTTACTAAAACGGAAATAAAACAACTTAAGTTATATTATTAACCTTAATTTTAAGTTCAAATGCTCAACAGATCTTGTGTTTAACTTAGTCTGTGAACATTTTGGAAATATAGTTTTGTGTTCCTTGTCATATTGAATTTGAGTCGAGTTGTGAATGTTAAAATACAAATTCGCAGAAAAAAACATTTTGGAAAGTTATCGATTTAAATAAACCAGAAACATTTCCTCTTCTTCCTCAGATATCACACTTTTCAGTTGAATTTAAAAAATAAGCATACAGTTTTTCTAAAAGTATGTATGTATATATATATATATATATATATATATATATGAAGATAAAGAATAATAAATGAATGATTTCTTGTTAGAGCTGCTGTACCATCCTTCCTCCTCAGCAGAAACTCTGTGGTCTCACACTTTTAAGGTCATTTTTATTCATTTTTTTGGTAAATTCATTTTGAATTCCAACTTTTGGAAAATTCTTAGCAAAGTAGTCGTTTCTTTTTAATGGACAGCTGATGTGCTAATATATTATTTCGCTCCAAAACTGTAAACATGAATAAGGCCATAGCGATGTGTTTTGAAACCAAAACTAACGTTGTGATACATTTCTGGTACCTTGAACTTTTGTGTTATTTTTGTGATACTAAGACAGGACAAGCTGTAAGACAATATGTTTGATGTTACGTTCAGATCAAATGTTTTTAAAGTTTTAATCACAAAACATTTAACTGGCAGAAATAATGAGTTTTGAGTTACTACTGCAGGGACTTTATTTGTATTTTATATTTTATGTGATAAATAGACATTTTGACATTTTTAGATATGATTTTTTGTTGTTTTTAGCATAAAATATTGACATGGCAACATATACTTATATTTGTATGCATTTGTGGAACTTAATAAAATCTTTCCCTTTTTTATGATACTAAGATGATAGCCATGCCGGTTGTTGTTATGGTTGATATAACATAATAGTATAGATAATAGATAATATAATATTTAGAAATGATCTTAGAACAGATTATTCTCTCAACAGAATGTTTTAGCCCTTGCACATGCATGAGCAAAGACAATTGTATATTATATAATGTTCAATGTA
Source organism: Paraplagusia blochii (assembly GCA_016785265.1). NCBI lineage: Eukaryota > Metazoa > Chordata > Actinopteri > Pleuronectiformes > Cynoglossidae > Paraplagusia > Paraplagusia blochii. The sequence continues at coordinate 8,120 of JAFBJS010009062.1, read as the reverse complement.
CTATGTCATGTATTGCATTTTAGATTTGCATTTGATTCTCAGTAAAAACATGTCCAGTAAACCAATTCCCAGTGGTGAGGTGTTTTGTGTCACTTACGTTCTGTGAGCTCAGAGAGTGGACCAGCTGTGGAAGGATGTCCTCCCTGACCACGGCCTCCGCCAGCTCATCACTGTGGTCAGCCAGACGGCCCAGGGCTAAAGCTGCTGTCTGCTGGATGCTGGGGACCACGTCCAACATCAGTGGACGTAGCATGGACATCACTCCTGAAAGAAGACAAGCTAATACATCAGAAATGTGAGACGAGGAAAAACAAAAAAAATTGTTTTTAAGATCTTGAGAACTCACCGCAGCTAATTCTTACCAGCTAATTCATACCATCTATATGCACATGTTTGGGGGAAATATAATGTAACAGTTCCAATTCAAGCCACAATAATCACACTTTAATCTTAGAATTCATAAACAATATAATAATAATAAATCTGCACATGTTAATAGTTGACTATTTATAATAATCACTGTGGTCAGCCAGACGGCCCAGGGCTAAAGCTGCTGTCTGCTGGATGCTGGGGACCACGTCCAACATCAGTGGACGTAGCATGGACATCACTCCTGAAAGAAGACAAGCTAATACATCAGAAATGTGAGACGAGGAAAAACAAAAAAATTTGTTTTTAAGATCTTGAGAACTCACCGCAGCTAATTCTTACCAGCTAATTCATACCATCTATATGCACATGTTTGGGGGAAATATAATGTAACAGTTCCAATTTAAGCCACAATAATCACACTTTAATCTTAGAATTCATAAACAATATAATAATAATAAATCTGCACATGTTAATAGTTGACTATTTATAATCAGACTACTCTTGTTAGACTTCCTGCTCTCTCCATTCTAACATCTTCTCCAATGTCTCCCTTCCATCTCTTTCATCCTTTGTCCATTGTGGACAAGTCCGGACCTGAACCCATTTGTCAGTGAGACAACACATGTTTGCACAATATTCAAATACTTTTCTGCCATTTCCTGTCTTCATAGTGAATCCCTATTTCACAGGTTTTCTCTCTTTCTTTTTGTCCACCACACTGCTGTACAGTTTCAACTTCTCCTCATGCCTGACCTCCACCCTGCTCTCTGTGTCAGAGGACCCTCATACCTCTGAAGATCGCTCTCCTGAACACATCTTCTTTTGCTCCTTTATATTTCATTCCTACTAATCTGTAACAATTCCCGCTTCACTAGTTGCACAATTTGTCCTCAGTTTAATTAACATTGTCTTCATTCCCGAGCTACAGCAAATGAACACACACACCTACATCATTCCTCTTACTTGTCAAACCCCCACACTGCCCCGGCCTCCATTTTTTTTTACCTGCACTGTGAAGGATTTCTATGTTTTGTGGCCTGGAAGCCAAATCAGCAACAGTTTGGACAAACTGCATCCTTGATTTCTGGTACTGCTCGAACGCTGTGAATCAAGCAGAGGCAGAATGAAGAGGAGGAGGGATCAGCTGGATCTGACCTGCAGCATCTTCAGTCTCACCTTGAATGATCTGCCGCTGACTCATCTTCTCTGTGTTTTTATTGTTAAAACTCCACTAACCACAAAATAATCAGCGGGTTCGGGTTTTCTTCTTATTCCCCCTCTCGGCTCTGGCTGTTGTTGTAAGGTGTTACCATGGCAGCAGACAGGAAACAGGATGTTCTGCGCCTGCCAACAAAGATCGTCATCTGGAGAGATGCTTCACTCAGGCGCTCGTTCCTTTTCGTTCTCAGACCGGGAACGTGCTCAGAGTCAGCTCTCCAAAGGCGCGTGTACCAAGGGTGCACAGGAGCGCGCATCTTTGTTGACGTTGTGAGGGAGGACGCGCGCTCTAATATTTATCAAACGTTGATAAATAAACACGAACAGACTTGAACGCGGTGACGTCACACTGAGGTGACGGTACAAACTCTCTTCTTCTCATCGTCCTAAATCTGCAGCATCTATATTATCTTCGGTATGCCCATACTCTCCCATACGACCCATGGTATTAATATAGATAAATACAAAAAAGAGATTTTCTTGTGATTTTCGGGGTACAGTCTCCCGAAAACCTTGGACTGAATTCGTTTGCAGGGACGAGGATGGTTGATTTGATTGTCAGCAACACAGAAGCCCTGATGAATGAGCACTGTTTCCTTCATCAACCTACAGTATATAAACCTTATACTTAAACAAGGTATACAATTTGTTTCTAAAATTCCAAATACTACTACTAATAATAATAATAATAAATAATACTTCTGTAGCGGTGATGAGAGCTGACTCGGGGACGTTCTTTTTTCTTTTATTTTTTAATTATAATAAAACGGATGATGAAACTAACATCCATTGAAGCGTCCATATTTTCTGCAGGACATATATTTGTTTTAATCTGTTAAAATGCAGTTAAATGCTATTATAATTTTTTATATTAAAATTATTCTGTGTTCACAAAATATATCTTTATTATTATGTTTTTATTAAAATGCAGGTTTTAAAACACCAAAACCAGAGAAGTGGCTTTAGTAATAAATACATTTTAGTAAATGCAGGGTGAATTAATGATCACTTAGAATCTTACCATAGTTAACCTCCTATTTTTATTTATTAAATTTATGGGTATTTAAAATATTTGGAATTAGGAAATTTAATCTAAAAAATGAAGGTCTAAAAAAATCAAGGGAAGTATTTATATTCAATTAATGTTTTTAATTCGTTTATTGTAAAAAATATATTATTTTAAATTATAAATAAACATAACAATAATAATAAATATTAATAATACTTAATTAAAAATGATAATAATCTGCAGAATTTTTCATTTTAAATTTTCTCAATTTTTTGGTTTATTTTTTATTTAGTTTTAATTTTTAAGGACCATTTGTTCTCTCTGCTGCTGTTGATTTTAACGCTTTTACTGCGTTTAAAGAATGTTATTGTAAACTTTAAATAGTTTGTGTGTAATTTTGTACTAAAAAGATCGTCTTTTTAGAGACTAAGGGATAGATGATCTTTAACAACACGTGGCCGTTCGACCGTCGCCGCCAAACGAATAATCGTTTGTAATCGATCGTCGAACCCGGCTGAAGCTGGACTGGGTTTTATTCACATCGGTATTTGATTATTTTTAATGTAGAAACGATAAGCGTAATATTAAAAATAACTGTTTTCTATTACTAATGTATTTGTATTGGGGACATAATGCCGTTGACAGCTGAGTTGATTGTTCATCCTTCAGTTAGAGCTGTTTTTCATTTGTTCCTTAAACAGAGGATTTCTGTCAATGATTTTAAAAAATACCTCCTTAAAATTAAATCAACTTTATTTTGATAGTTTGTTATGTATTTTAAATCGACTTTTATATTTTATTATATATTTTAAAATCGATACAAATCAGCAATAATCGAAAACAATAAGATAAAAACGTCTAATTGATGTAAATCGCTTTGGAATCAGCCCGACAACAGTGGCTGCTGCAGTAGATTTTACTCTTCATTATTAACAGCTAATTAATAATGTAGACAGCTAATAATTAACAGCTAATACTACACGTATTATCGTTTATTTTTAAGTATTATATAAAAATGCGTCATTAAAATAATAGTTGCAAAAATAAAAATAAAAATAACAAAAAGCAAAAAGCAAACCGTCTTTAGGTGTAAAATGTTTTTATTTAGATGTTTTATACTGTGCAACAGTAACAATACAATAAGTTGTCCATACGATCGAGCGATACAAATACGGGAAAACACGAAAACCTGTGAGTACTGAGGAGGAGGAGGAGGAGGAGGAGGAGGAGGAAGAGAACCGGGCAGAGAGCTGATCCGACGGGCTTTACAGGTGTGATGTGGAGGGTGGACAGGTGGGAACAACACTGCCCCCTGTTGAGTGTCTCTGTCTTTAAAAGAAGAGTCTGGCTGAGCATGCATGTTAAAAACCCTTCGACCCTTTCCAAAAAACACACATGAAATATTCATGATAAACACGACTAGTTTGACAAGAAAGAAAAATAGTCTGAGAAGGAATAATATAAAAGTGTGTCTTCAGTCGCTTTTGTAAAATAAAGCCTTTAGATTCTTGGAGAGGAGAGATGATAAAGTCTAAATGTCCTTCTGATTCTCCCACATAAAAAACGTTTTTCTTCTTAAAATGCCTCTGATTTTCCCTCGACTGTCTGTTAACTTCGGGCGTGTTTGTGTTGTTGTAGCCGCTGAAGAAGGAGCGGTAGAAACGGAGAGAAGAGCCTGGTTGTCTACACACTGGAACTACACTGGCAGGAGGACAGAATTAGCTGAGCGGGTTCTGGCGTCGGCGGCTCCCGGGACCCCGCGTTCATCCCGAGGACGAGGAGCCGTTCAGGGACACCTTCCTGGGCTTGGCGACGCCGCTGCTGAACTGGCTGTAGGAGCGACTGGAGGTCGGAAGAGGAGGTGGAGGAGCAGGAGAAGCAGCAGCGGCGGCGGTAGCAGCAGCGGCAGATGGACTCCCGTTTATGGCGCTGTTGCCGGGTGGAATCTGCGGGAGCGGGGACTGGGCCGGAGTACCGGGGCTGGGCAGGGAGGACGAGGTGGACGCAGCCCCGGCGGGACTCCCGGCTTTGTCGCTGGCGGAGTCGCTCTCTGGTCCGGATCTGCCGGTGCTGTTCTGACCGTCCTGCTGTGAATGGCTCACCTTGATCTTCTTACAGGTGGGTCGAACCCGGTACTTCAGAGGAAGAGGGCCATTCTACCGTAGAGAAAACACCACGTCATGATGCGTTCACGTCCTCATTTGATTCACTTTGTAAAGTATTGACCATCAGTTAGCGGCAGAAAAGAGTCTTTTTTAAAGATATATAAGACATTATTGGGAAAGCGTTAATATAATACAAAGGCCTTTGATTCACTCCTGTATATTTGTCGAAATACAACTGTCTGCAGTTAATATATTTTAATACACTGTTTGTTCAACTACTACTATAATAAGCTCGTTAGTTAACACCTGAATGCACTGCAATGGTTTCTAATTAATATTTGATAAAGCTGTACCTTAGAAAGAATGGGCAGGTTACATCTGAGTATTTCACATATTTAAAAAAATGTTCTTAATTTATGTACTAATTTATTTATTAATATACATTTGTATACAACGTGTAAATTTCTTTCTTTTTTGATTAATACTAAAAGTGTCTGGGAAATAAATGGCTATAATAAATGAAATAAATAACTAAAATGGATTTTGTCAACAGCCATCTGTGATAAAAAAAACCAAAACAATAACGTTATATTATGTTTTTGGTAAATATTTCAGTTAATTTAAAACAACAAGGCTTTACTTTAAAGCTCCTGCCAAATATATTTTCAAATTTTCTTTTAGTGAATTATTAATAGTGAAATAAGGTGTATTTAACAGCAGTGTGTAGGTGTTATCATCTCACCCGTCTCCAGGTGTAGATATAAGCAATGTCCATTAAGGTGTAGTAATCTTTCAGAGGTTCGTCTTCATACATGACTTCAACCTGAGGACAAAGTGACACAGCACCATGTTAGCAGACCAGCTCCGCTAGGACAGTGACTGGTGTACTAAAGAGCAACAGCGCAGACCTGGTAAGTGTTGGGGATGTCCATTTTACTGCGCAGAAATTTCCTCAGATGCATGACTGTCATGGCTGCTGGACACTGCAGGTACCTCTTGTTTTCCACCTGCAGGGAATAAGGAAAAACGTTACTCTTTCTGTACTCTACAAGCATCATTTTTTACAAAACAGTTCCACCTTAAAAGGGCAACAACTGGTGATGTCCATAAGCAGTAATTTACCTGGTCTTTAGGCTGCTTGTCTTCAACACCTCCAAGTCTGCACAGATGATTTAAGAACTGATTAGTCTGATGACATTCACAACAATAATAAAGACTTGTACTTTTTATTTTTCCATACTGCAGAGATATAGCCCTACTATTTTTTTAGCATTTTATTTGATGTTTAAAAATGTTGTTTTTAGTTTTTTTTGTACAAATTATTCACTTGACATGCAATTTTCCAAACTGTAAACCCGCATTTTAAGGCATTTCAGGGATTTTTTTTCTACTTTATGTTGATTTTTGTCATGTTCAGAAATTATATATTTTTTATTTTCTTAGCACAGATTATTAATTTGGCAGCATATTTTGGGCCATAATCTTGAATTTTGGTGACTTTTTAAAGTTCACATATTTTTTACAAATTGTATGGGGTATGGAAATAGTATGATGATGCTATTAGTGACAACTGTTTTGTAATTGCCATGTAAATACACTGTTAATACTGTGTAAAAGGATACTGTGTTAGTACAATGTTTAAGTGTATTTTGTCTTGTACTGCAGTTGATATTATATTTAAATACAGTGGCACAGTCATGTTGGAAGAGTTAGGGAAAATCGTTTTTTAAAGATTTTTTGGAGAAATTATTATTATAGTGGGTTACTTTTGATTAGTAATTGATGTACACATTTTCTTGATGATAAAATGGGCATTCGACTGATTTTAAGCTGAATTAGTACTTTTTTGTCATTGAAATGTATTTTTAAGGTTTTTGAAAATTATAAATTACACAATTACATTCATAACATTTTTACAAAACTCAGAATCTTCATACCTGCTCTGGTCAAAGAATTCGATAGAGAGACTGATGATCTCATCATCTGTAATAATTCTTTTGTCTTCATCTGCAACTTCTCCACGATCCTCATTTGAGCCATTGGATGCTGCAGGAAAACAAAGCCATGCAGGATTAAAATCACAAGCACTGTGTGTGTAAATCCTTAGTTTTGTGTAAAATCACAACAATACTGTGAGCAAAAATGTCTCAGTGTTTCATCTCACCAGCCACAGGATGCTCGGCGTAAAAGTCTCTCCTTCGTTTCATTTCATCTGAGGATAAATGAAAGATTAGCCATTATTTTAATTTCAAGATTTAACTTTTTTCTTTTTTTTTCAAGTATTAAATTAACTTATAATACATTTACTCATGTTACTGTAGTTCCAATCTATATATACAGTGTGTATAGTATATATATATATTGTTATATATATTATAGTATATATTACATGTTATAATATATAATATATTATTGTTATTATTATATCACTATCAAATAATACAGTTTACTTGAATCTAGTAGATGAGATGAGTAGAACTAAAGCTTAGTTTAACTTTTTTCACCTCTGGTTGCACCTTTATTATCATTGTTATAATAATGTACATCCTCCAAACAGGAGTGAATCAGTGGAAAAAGAACATTAAGTAAACACGGAAAAATGTTTTTAGAGAGAATAAAACAAACTTTGGGCAAATGGGGCGACACAAAACGGAATAAAGTGTGATGAAAAGAACTCTTATGGACCTTATAACAAAATAAAATAAATGCACAACCTCTCCTGATGTTCTCACCATAAAAACATCCATTAAGACCTTAACCTTTTAATGCAAAAAACTGTGGCTTTGCAGGATTTCTTTTTTTTTTTTTTTCTATTCTCAACATTTTAGTGCCACAATGTGAAAGCTGCGGTGGCTTAGAATTAAAGAAAGAGGGAGCAGGGGTGAATCAGAAATGAGTCAGAACACAGGAGGACGACACAGTTTTTAGTCACCATCTCACCTTTGAACAGGCCGGGGACGAGCTTGTACACGATGTCCTGTAGAGTTTTATCAGACCTGCACAGATGAAGAGGAACTATGGTTAAATCACACCGACACTATTAAAGGGACATTATTAAAAACAGTTTTTTTTATGAAAATAAACTGAAAAATATACAACTGGAGCCATGTGGATGACATCAACTTTAGTTAATTTGACTTTTTAGTCTGTGTGTACAAATAAATATATATAAATTATATACACAAAAAAGTCAACTCAAGGTAAATACATAGGCATATACATAAAAACATATAAATATATACATACATAAACATTCATTCATATACAAAGATTTATTTAAAACATATACTAGTTCCTAGTTTAGTAAGTAAATTTAGTTTTTATTGATATATAAAATATATATATATATATATATATATATAAATTAACAGAAAGATAAAAGAGAACTTCCTTTGTATTATACAGGCGACTTTTAC
>JAFBJS010009058.1:0-32650 GCA_016785265.1 Paraplagusia blochii | reverse complement strand
TGCATATTCAGCACACAGAGCACCTGCAGGTGGACTCGGCGGGCACCGCCCACATGACCCTGGAGACCTGCCAGCCGACGACCGACGGGGACGTCCGCCGAGTTTTCTTCAACTACGCCTTTCCCCACATGTCCTACCAGGTCCCACTCAACAGGGTGCAGCCGTACTACGGCGGAGCCAGAGGAGCGATGGGGGACACGGGGCTGACGAGGGGAGGAGGTGGAGAAGGAGGAGTTCAAGTTCACCCGTACCAGCAGCAACCTCCGGGTTGTATCCCCACCTACGTGGAGCGCCCCACCGTACTGCCCATCAGCTCTCTTCAGGAGCTGACTGCAGTGCAATGCAGGACCACAGGGGGGCGGGCGGGTGCCGACTCGCCGCTCTCGATGCTGTCCGTGAACCACGAGGAGCTGGAGAGGTCGCCCAGCGGGTTCAGCATCTCTGGCGAGCGGGAGGGCGATCAAGGCGAGGACTCGTGTGCTGAGGCCAAGCTCGTCACGGGGTCCGGACCCCGGCCCAGCCACCTGGCCGAGGGGGAGACGGACACAGACACGGACCCTTTCACGCCCAGCGGGGGACCTCTGCCGCTCTCCTCCACCGGGGAGGGACTGGATGATGGCGTGTGGACCACACCGCCCTGAGGAACTGGTCTGAATCCCAAACAGGTTTGGCTTCTGGACCAACCAGAGGATTTTGAAGCCCGGGTCGGTCCAGTGAGGAGAATCTTCCGAAGAGACGAGGATCTGAACGCTGTACAGTCCAAAAGATCCAACGTACAAATATACAAACAAATATATTCAACGTGAAAAGCTTTAGAGCCGCATGTGATGCATGTCATTTATAGCTAGAGACGAGAGACGGAGGTTTGTTTTTTTTTTTTGGATTCGTTCGTTTGTTTGTTTTTCCCACGCGTCTGTTTCTTTGTTTGCATGGTTCGCATGGTGATGTATCACTAGAGGGCGCCGGTCAGAGACTGAGAAGGTGTTTGGATTAGTCGTCAACAAACCTAAAGAGTTTACGTAAGTGGTAAATGTAGCAGGTCAAGAAATGGTCCCTGTCCGTGTCCCTGTCCCTGTCTGTCTTTGTTGTCCCAATAAGGAGCACTTTAACAGCAGGTGTGGTGATTGGTCGCCATCTACTGTCAAACTGAGGACCTGCACTGACTCTGACACGGTTCTGCCGCGGTGGATTTTTTTGTGCCTTGTTGTTCTGCTCTTTTCATCTCTGTAACCACAGAGCCACCAGGGGGCGTCAGCAGAGTTTTCTTGGACACGTGAAAATGAAAGAACAAATTTCAGGCCTGACTTTTGAAAATCAACGGAGCAGAAAGGAAATTGCTCACATGCCTGATCATTCATACACACAGTGGAAACATTAACAGTATGTTAGAAAGTCGTCGATAAACAACACGTGTCAATATTCATTCTAGACACCCCCGTCCATCCATCCCTAAAAACGCCCACTTGAGGTTAAAGTATGTGTGTGTGTGGGGGGGGGGGGTATACATGGGAAGATGGATCTTAAGGTTGTTTCTCACATATACATCCATTTATTGCCGTCTTTTTCACCGTGATCAGTTGAGAGAAGCTGCATACATTTCTTTCACAAATAATCTAATCTTTTTAATTTAAAAGATAAGGCAGAATTGACTGTAATTATGTGCAGCTGGGTCTGTGAAGAATTTGTGAAAAAAAACTAGGCTGAGCCCATCTGCTGACTGGGAAGAGGGGTGTGGGGGGCAGAATCATAGAGGGGGAGAAATGCAAAAGAATAAAAGGAAGAGAGTCTAAAATCATTACATCAGCCACTATCTCCCCTCTTCTGTCACTCAGGGAGAAAAAAAGAGGCACTAATGAAATATTAATGCCTACCTTATTCTGAGATTTACATTCATCTTTTTTTCTCTCCCCTTCTGTCTCTCTCTTTTACTCCCCTCTACGACCCTTTATGTGAAATTTTAAATCTGTGGTTGGAAACAGTTGAATATATATTTCTAATGAGATGCCTGCATTACAGAATGTCTCATTTTTCTGCCTGTTTTGCAATCCAAAGTTGCATATATTGCATGGTGAATATGGCAGTGAGCATGCGAGAAGGGGGCAAATGAGATGGGGGAGGAAGTGGGGACGGAGGCAAACAAGAGAGATGCTGCTTGATCTGAAAGTGAAGAGAGCGAAAATGAGAATGAAAGCAATAACAAGAGAGTGAATAAGGGACAGAGCTGAAGGCTGTCTGTGGCTGTCTGTAGTTGTAGCAGCAGCAGAGAAGCAGGTGTTCAGGTGGAGATCGTGGCCGTTCAGTCTGGCCCCGTCCTATTTGGCAAAGGTTCAAGTGGGAGAGCAAAAACAAAAGAGCCGGGGTGTGGATGATCCCCAGAGGTGGGGAGGAATTAGGAGTGTGTCAGGTGAACCAGCAGCAGTTTGTCTGTGTCCGCCTCCACTGAGACCTGGAGGAGAAGCAAACCTGACACTACTGACGCTACCACCACTCGCTTACACACAGGCCCGCGGGGCTTTGAGCGTCAGGGTGTTAGAATTACCTCAGCTCAATCGTGCCCACACACAAACACAAATACACACACTAAATATGAAACCCAATGTCAGCTCCCGCAGAACTGCAATGTATGCTTTTGACTTTGGAACGGGCTCAGAAATTGCAAAGTGTAAGGCCCCTTGATACCGATCAAAACTGTTTTACCTTGACAAGTTTGCTATGAGCCTTTCACTTACATACGGTACACAAGAAATTGGAAAGTAACACAGAAACTGCAGCAATTTTAGCACTGCACTGTGAAACAACCTAAGTGCAGATAAGTATGGGTGGTATGGAACATTGATTCTGGAAGTAAGCATTTTTCTGCAGCATGCTGTCGACTCCCTTCCCATCAGCACTTCATCATTCCCAGAGTGAGAAATCCCTGGCAGAACTGAGCAGTCCCAGTCTGTCCTACACAATACAGTAATTTCCCTGTAGTGTTACCATAGCAGCTACATGCATTTACCACTCAGACATGTGAAGTTCACCCTCCGGCACCAAGAGAAGTGTGGCATAGTCAGTGTATTGGTGGTCATACACCATGCAATGCAGAAAATGGCCAACTGCAAGCTGATGCTGTTGCTGCAGCAGCAGCAGTGTCTGATGTTGTCTGTGCCTGCAGGCTGTGGGTAAGGATGAGTACACATGTGTGTCCCAGTGTTGCAATGGAGATGATGGTTGGAAAGGGGAAGACATGGAGGTGTCTAGTGTGTGCCTGTTTAGAAAAACAGGTGACACAGTGCTGTGCCAATCACCATGATGGGCATTCTCCATCTTCCATAGAGACCAAGGACAACAAAGAGCTGAGTTAATAGGCAGACATGGTTCAGAGGACACTGAGGACCGCCTCCTAACCCTGACATCCAGACACACACACATTATTGGGTCAAGATAATTAGCTCATTTTATTCCTATTACTCTGCGATGAGGTGCAATCAGACAACCAAGCACGTTGTGCCAGATCCATGGGAGGAAAGCCAACTTTTACAACTCCAAATTGAATTAGTATTTGAATTAAAACTTTCCTGGATAAAAAATACAAACAACTGAGAGTGGAATTTACAATAAACAGATGAAATAATTGAGGCGACCTTTAACAGGTGTTCTCAAACAGCATGTTCAGAAGAATTACTTAATTGGAAAGCCAGTGCAGACGTCTGCTGAAGCATTTAGTTCAACAAGGATTTTCAACAAGCTCCTGACTCACTGGATTATTAAACACTGACCGGGCTCTGAAGTTATAAGGTGTACCTGGGTTTGGGAATAAAAAGAAGAAAACCCAGCACATTGAAGTGAACATATGTAAAATCCTATAATTCTCCATAGCAAAAACTACAAACCAAGTACAAAACCCTAACCATTGTAGTCTTAACTGATTAAAACTGGTTTTCCTCTGGATGATACTAAGGATCATCAATAATACAACTATATTTGATTAGGAAATATTTTCTCAGTGAATAGAACAACAATAAACTCAAAATGATGCAGAGTCATTGATGCAAGTTTCTAACCTTTTATATTGCACTTGAGAAATCCTTGAAATGCCCATGCACAGTCAATTTGGGTGGGAAGATTTTACAGGTAGGAACACCGGAAATTAAATTTTACTAAGGGGTATATATCTGCCACAACACAACGACTGGTCAGTGAAAATAGCATGAGACATTTAACAGTTCATTGGCTCAAAAAAGGTTGGGGAACACTACTGTATAGTTATAGGAGGAAACACAGAATCACCGGCTATTCCTGAAAATATGTTTTAAGTGATGATCTCTGTCTCTCTCTCTCTTTATCTCTTTCTCACTCTCTCTCATTTCTCAGTCTGAGCTACTAACTTCCATAATCCTGGAAGGTTTAGTGCCACTGCATTGTGATTGGTTAGACATTACATCAGGGTGATGTAATACTCCTAGGACTGGCTAGTGTGTCGGGCGAGGAGAGAGGGAGGGGATAGTGTTATATTGAGCAGAAGGACTCTCTCTCTCTCGTTTCTCTCTCTCCTGCTCTGCCTCTCATTCCCATCTCTGTCTCTTTCCCTCTCGCCTCCAGCCAGTGAGTGTGCATGTGCAGCCGCCACAGAAAGCCTCTAATCCCAAAGCACACAGCAGTGCTTTGAGGAAGGAGGGAACTAATCAAGACTGTTTCCATAGGCCCCCATCTAAAGGCTGAAGATAAGCTTTGCTGTGCATGCTGCCATGTGTACTGGTAGCAGCTGTGTGTATTGGGGATATATACACAAAGCAGAAATGGGATTTTTTTTTTTTTTTTTTGGGAGGGGGTAAAGTGGGAGAGGGGTATAAAATTCAATCATTAATTGCAAATAGAGGAGTGGAAGATGATTGTTTGGCAGTGAGCGAAAATGCCAAGGCATTTGGTGTTTATGCATAATGACTCATAGCCAATTTCTCACTTCAGTGCTAGGTGCTTTTTCATGGATCCATACGGTTTTATACCATATCTCTGACTTGAGATGGGCTGTGTGTGCAGCAATGCCCAGGGCACAAGCAATGTGTTTTCACCTGATTACTTTCATACCATAGCAGACAATCACCTAAAATTAAAAACTTTGTGATATTGCCAAATAAATTATGTATTTTAAAAACAGGAACAAAGTGATGGCAAATAATGAAAGAACTGAATGAATGAAGGATGTGTCTGGCACAATAATACAGACGAACAATAATAAACTATATTTTTAAAACACTGCCTGCACTTTATAACATTTTATATCATAGTTATTTTGCAGCAACAACAACATTTGTGTATTTGACAAAAAATATGTATATAGGACAAAACCTCGGAGTCTCATTTTTAACAGCAGTACCACTTCTGACTACCAGAAATGCAGTAGCACATCTGAGTCCTAAAAGTAAAATACAATTCTGGCAGCATTGGACACACACTTAAAAATAAATGCAAAGACACTAAGTATGTTTCATCCTGAAGATGTTTTGTTGACAAACATCACAAACATAATACTTTTAACATTTGATAGGATTTTGGATTTGGTCCTCACTGACTAGTAAATTGTATTTGTTTATTCTGTAGAGCGACAAAAAAAACAACAAAAGACCTATCTCTTCAAATAAATCGGGGTGGTTTTTTTCACCATAACAACACTAATGTATGTAATTAGGTAGCGAAGGGAAGATAGGGTTGATATCCTATATTTTTTGTGTGTGTATTTTTTTGACCCCGTTGTGAGATTTTTTCCACGTCATTTTATCCTGCTACAACCAGTAAGGCATTTTGACATTTCTCAGTAGGGACCTAAACTTTTTTGTTTTTTTTTTTCTGTAGGATTTTGTGAGAACGTGAGTACATGAGAGCTGGAAACTTTTTCTTCTGGCCAAGTCCTACTCTGTGTCCTTGAAAGGCTCTAAATACAAAGACATTTCAATGTCATACTATAAATCATTCCTAAATATTAAGACCCCAGAACGGATAGACTTTCCAATATGTAGGTCAAACATTCACAAAACCAAATAAATACTGCATCATATGTATATTCCCCATCACCCCCAACTGCAATTTTACTGTACATCAGCAAGAAAATGTGTATTAGTTCTCCCTAATTAGCATTGGTTTCAGAATCCTTGCGGCTGTCACAGGTAAATATGGCAAAGGCGTATCTCTGTGAAATTGGATCAGGCAGTAAAAAAAAGGCCTGAGGAGACCTGGTGAATCTCCAAACCTCTCAAAGAATTGGATTATTATATTTTATCTGAATAACATTAAAAGTGTTCCAAAACTAATCTAAGATTGTAAATTGCCCTGAGTTAAAAACAGCTGCTCATTTTATTTTAAACAAAACAACAGATGCAATGGTTTCTGTTAACAATGAACATTTGTTAAGACCTTCTAAGGTTTATTATGTCCATATATTAAATCCATATATAAAATTAACACCCCAGTCAACTTCTAAACTGCCTTAGCTGTCAGAAATCTCTGAAGTATTATGAATGCAAAGTCGGACAGTCTTTGAAGGAAACTAGGAGGGGAATAAGGTAACTGCCTGAATGACAGAATGTCAGCATGAACGACTGCCATTTCTTACTTTGCTTCAGGCAAGAAACGGAAACTAGGTAATGACTACAGTGATGGCACAGTGAGACACATATGTAAGCACTTAAACCCACACATGCAGACACATACACACAATGACAATCGTTACAATAGTTCTATGAGGGACTAAAGCCATTGCTTGGAGGTCTATTTCCAACAACAGTCAAAGTAATGCATCTCAAACCTGATTTTATGGCTTTGTGGTGGCGTACATGTCTTAACACATTTGCACAAAAACATAGGTGCATTTTGCTAGTGCTCTGAATAGCAATTTCCTTCCCTAAGTGATTTAGATTTTTGTAAAACCTGTCAACATAGATCTTTGTGAAGCCTGCTCTCCATAGTCAGCCTGTCTGCAGTCTCTTCCACTTGTCTATCCGTAGACTAAGGCTACAAGCCTTAACACACCTCCCTGTGCACTCAGGTCTCCGCTGTTGCCCAGCTCACTCTGTCTGCACTCTTATATTGCTGTCTGGAGCACACTGTATTCCACTCCTTGTTACAGAGGTCAGCGAGTGCTTCGAGCTAGGCTGACGTCATGCTGCTGCAACCCCACTGACACACCAACAGGAAGACGGACAGGCTGGCTGAGAAACCAGCAAGGAGAGAAGATGTATTTATAGCCACCCACCACTTATGCATCTTCACAGCACATGGCCACAATGCCTTGGAGGTAAATTTATTTTGAATATGTCGTAATCAGCATGTGGCATTCACTTGTCTTCGCTGTACACGAGCGAACAAAGAAGTGTCTCCTTCATTAAAACTGCAGGTTTCAAAGTTCCATGATGATATCAGGTAAAACATTGTGTCGTCCTTGCCTTTTATAACAGTGTAAATGTGCAACTCTTTATGTCCCCGGGCAAAAAGAACACATTTGGTTTCACATCAGCCGATAACAAAGTGAGGATTTGCGCTTAGCACAATGCTTTACACCATTACTTATCTAATAAACTGTAGGAGGCATCTACCATTAGCACTGGCAGTGATGCTGATATTCACCTCCCACTGGCAGGCTCCTGCAAACTAATCTACCATGCACTGTATGCAAATATAAAACTGTTACTGTCAGGATGCAGTCTAATTTCACATTATTCTCCAGGTAGTGGGCCAATCAGGTTGACTTTGAAATGGATTGTGGATGATTAGCCTGGAATGCTAGGAAAATGGTGAGGTCTCTCAGGTGAACCCACAGCTGGTGCTGGAGGCAGCAGAGCAACGATCCAGGTAATTAATTCTTTGACAAGCATCAGTGATTTGGAAAATCAGTAGAAATGGCAGACCTTGATCAAAATGGAAACATGTAGAGAGATGTTTAAACAGTGGCTGTTAGAGGCATCATTCACACATGGCTCCAGACAGAAGGCCCAAGGCCCAGACACTAAATATGACAATGAAGCTAGTTGAATATCAAATAACTGTCAGCATTTGTTTTTTTGCTCTAATTACATGAGAGCATTTATATTAAAACCATGTATCAAGTTCCAAGCACTATTTTCAAATTTGTAGTTCAGCTTATAAAACTGTAATAAAAGGTGTTAAAACTTTTTGTTGAAAAAATAATAATAATTTCAAGGTGGTGTCTAGTGTGTCTACTAGACACCTCCATGTCTAGCGCACACACTAACAATTATTAAAACTATTTAATTATTTCAAAATTGTTAATAAGTGCAATATTATGATGACATAGAGCAGTGTTACCCAAACCTTTTTTGTTCCACAGACTGGTTAAAGGTCTTCTACTATAGTCATGGACCAGTTGTGAAGTTGTTTGAGATAAATAATAAATAATAAACCCCATGATAAAATGTAATATCCCGTACCCTTAAATATTTTCCTACCTTTAAAATCTTCCTACCCGGATTTTCCTGTGCATGGGCAAAAGGATTTCTCAAGTGCTGAAAGCCTATAAATTTCTGCTACCAGACCAGTATAAAAAGTTAGAATCTTGTATCAACGACTCTGTGTCATTTTGAGTTTATTGTTGTTGCCTTCACTGAGAAAATATATCCTAGTCAAATGTAGTTGCATTATTGATGATAAAATCCTAGCCATTCAATTGTTAAGTTCTTTTGTTGACATGGGTATGGATCAAGTGGAAGTAATAGCCAGATGGGGCCATAAGGAAACATTATTTCTCTGCGGACCGACACCAATAAACCCACAGACCCGTATAGGTCCCTGGCCCAGTGGTTGGAAACACTGCCACAAGCAAAAAATATGAACATGATGTGTTGGATTATTAAAAAAAAAAAACTGCTAATAAGAAATTGAAGAATATGGCTGTATTCACACAGTGTCAAGTGAAAACCTAGGGAAACTAGGCCTCGGCTCATGAACAAAATATCTTTCCTTGTGTAAAATGCATTTCCAAGAGCCAAACTGAACTTTTTATTGTATTTTAACAATCTGCACTAACTTTTCCAAAGGTGGTGTTGGTATTATAGGTATACCCATGCAGTAGGAAATGACTCACTCCCTCAAACATGTATGAAAATGTATCCAACTACTGTATACACCAACATTCATTCAGCCACATATGCAGCGTATAAGCCTACTATTACAGTACACTCAACATGTACAGTAAACAACTCATGTATATGGACTCAATACAAAAATAAAGATAAACCACACATGTACATTCCAGTCACAACTCTGTGAATGCAGTACAAACACTGTGAATGTGCGACTCGGGAACACCACTCAATATACACACATGGACATGTGGTAAAGATCAATTCATTTTCAGTATTTATTATACATATTGCACTGAGCCTATATCTGTTGAATGAAAGGCAAACAATGGCACAATATTCATGGGCATGAGATCACATTGATGCAAGAGCACTCGTACACACGGCAGGTTTCATAAATACACAAGAGGTTTAGACCACGTTACTGCCATAGTCTTGATTAAATCAGGCCTATATCCTTTATTTGATTGTATGGATAGAAGGAAAAAAAAACACAAGCGGAAAAAACGTAATGAAACATCATTGGCACGGCTATTACAGACACAGTGACCAGAATACAAATTCCCCATGCAGGTATTTGTTTTCATCCATCAGCATTCATTATGCGACTGAATGTATCATTGGAGTGTAGCTATTGATCCTGTATTAAATCTCATTGTTATATTCCTATTCAGCAACGAGCCAGGTGAGGGAGAAAAGAAGGGTGACCAAATGTCATGGTGACAACATGCTCCATTGTCAAAGGTAGCTTTATCGATCAAGATAGACGGAGAAAGAAGGGAGATATTTCAGCGGGACTCTGACTGGCTGACATTTTAAAAAAGCTGTCCTTTCTGTTTTGTCACACTCTATTGTTGCGTACAAAGAGCACAGATACCTTGACGGAGTCAATTTGAGGTATGGACCGTGCAGATGCTCTATACTGTCTTACTCATTATATATATCAGTTGTAATTTCACAACTCACGTGTTGCATTTCTGAGTAAGGAATGGTAGGCATTGGCATGGTATCTAGCCGTGACATTTTAAAGGCCTAGCATGTCATTCCATGTCAGCAGTTAATATGAAACACACTGACGAAGGGGGCTTTGGTATGTTAGGGTCCAATTAGCTTCACAGACATGTACAGCAATTCTTCAGACAACTTACATGACTCAAGCTTCCCCCAATGGGACTTCCTTTCTGCTGCTTAGATCCATATGAAAGCCACCATCTGAAGACAGATGAGCACAAACCCATAAATGAGTATCAATGCAGAACTGGCACCAAATGTCAGACCGCAGCAAAAACACAGGATGTACCAGCCAACATTTGGTGCAGTAATGCAGGTCTGATGGTTAAAATACATTTGTCAAAGCCATCAAGATCATGCTACATACTCTTTATAAATGTTCCGTTTCAACAGGCTGGCTCACCACTAAGCTCCCTTCTTACCGTGCTTCTTCTGAAATGTTTATCCGTTGCCACGACAAAAAAAATATCCGTTGCCACGAAAAAAAAAAAAAAAAAAAAAAATTCCCCAGCAATTGTTTTGCACCAAGGGAAAGAAAAGAGCCGATTAAGCAGATCAGTTGATCTAAGGAATGACCTTTTATGTGAGACAGCAACAGGAAGAGAATTAGTTGTAATCCTTCACATGATCCTCATTTCACTAAAAGCCATCAATCCTAATAATGACATATGTCATTGTATTCCGACAATGCAGCAAGCTAAGCCAAGGTCCTTGCACTCCATGCCACTACCAAATACCAGGTGTTGAAGTAGAGTGTCAAGCAAACTCCAGTAGCAGCCCAGTGGAAGTCACTGAGAACATGTGTAGGGCCTCAGGCAACTATGGACACTCCTGAGGGCATACAGAAATGTTTTACCTTCCTGACAGTAGCAATGGTGTAAGAGTGCTCGGCTCAGACACTTATTTAAACCTAAACACATTAGCAG
This sequence comes from Paraplagusia blochii, assembly GCA_016785265.1. NCBI lineage: Eukaryota > Metazoa > Chordata > Actinopteri > Pleuronectiformes > Cynoglossidae > Paraplagusia > Paraplagusia blochii. The sequence continues at coordinate 21,639 of JAFBJS010009058.1, read as the reverse complement.
GACCAAATTTGAAGTGTTCATATGTTCACCAAAACAATTGTAAATCCTTGACTATAGGCCATAGTTGTAGGTCACTAAAGCAATTAATGCACATGAATATCCTTTCAAAGTGATAACTCCACATCTGGACCTAAAATAAACAGTACGAAGAATAAAACGGGTGATTGATTAACTTTTAATACCTGCCACTAGGAAAAAAAAAATAGAAATGACACCCTTATTTTCCAAATATTGCAGGCATTTAAAAAAAAAAAATCACCCTTGTAAGTCTTGACCTAAGTTCCTGAGGTCAATTTTATTTTCACCATCCCTGAGGGAAATGCAGAAAAATGAGTGGACACACCTGTTTAAAAAGTCTTACAGCGCCACCTATGGCCCCAATCAAGTTGAGGACCAAGTTCACATAGTTCAACGAAAACACCCGACAAAGAGCCGCACCAGTTTCAATTTAAAACACGGTACAAGTACAGAAACAACCAAGAAATATAGCGTCACATGTTAGCCACGAGCAACAATCAAAACAGCTAACGTGGTTGGGACGTGGTTGTAGATAGCTTAAATCGTGTTTACGCGTAAAAGTTTACGAATTGACTTAACATTCAACAGTCTCAGTAGAAACACGAAACATAACAGTTAAATGACATTAAAATTTGTTACTCACATCGTCAGTAAATACAACGCAGGCAATCGACGTTTTATTAATCCAACGGAAAGATTCGACGATAACTCGTAACTGACCCTACTACGCAATTTGCGTAACCCTGGAAACTGTCGTAAAACCCGCTATGGTCATCTCAGCTCGACACGTTCGACTCCTACGAACGGTTTCAACTTTTGTAAAAGTCACCTGTAAAAACAATACAACATGTATTAAATAAACAATATTTTCATATATTTTAACATAATTTGTACACATTCTCAAAGTCCCATTAATAAACAATAAAATAAGTAAATGTATCATGAATTAAATCCAATTCCTTACAGAAATTTAGATTCAGAAAATGAAAAACATGTAAAACTTTATTTAACGGTTGATAAATGTTAAGAATAACTATTACACTAGTCCATTGTGTTGCAGAAGTTTAATGTAATATGTTATTGATATAGATTGTTAAAGTTCTCCTGTTTGCATTTGCCTGTTAATCACATGCTGCAGTTAACTAAAAAAAAACATACAACATAACAACTGCATATTTGAGAATAAACTTTGTTTTACACTTAATTTCTTTTCATCTACACCAAGGGGCCCGATTAGTAGATCAGGATTTACTAGAAGTTCTCCCAAGAAGTGTTGGTGGCTGTTGAGCAATAACATAAAAAAATAATACTAATTAAAACTAGAGATATAATTTTATTTCAAGATGCAATTCACTGGGCTAAAGAGAGAATTATATAGAATCATATAGATAATGAGACAGACGGTATAGAAACACATAAACTGAAATTGGACTGATGCAGAGAAGATTAGAATGACACAAAATTATCTATATAACATAATGTGTAGAATAGGATATCCACTTTTTATAGGTATATTTATTAAGTTTCAATAAAACAGCCACTAGGGTGGCTGTTTTACTAATGTTTTTTTTTAGTGCCAGTCCCAAGCCTGGATAAATGGTGAGTGTTGCATCAGGTAGACTTAGATTCAGGAAACTTTATTTATCCCCGTGGGGCAATTGAGAGGGAATCCGTCGTAAAACTTTGGCCCAATCAAAGTTGTGAAATCAAAACAAAATGATTTCCATACCAGATCGGCCAGGGCCCGGGTTGGAAAAATGTTGACTCGCTGTGGCAACCCCTGAGAAAAGGGACATGCCAAAAGGAGAAGAAGGAGATATTAAGAGTTTTCATTCTTGGTAGATCACTTCAGTCTGATTATCTGAAAAGTAGCTAACAAGACAAAAAAGTGTGGACCATATTCATCCCAAACCTCATGCACAACCGCATGTCCATGCAATCAACTCTGGAGGCCAAGTGATTAAGTATGATTAGTAAAAGTTGGTTATGTGACACCTCTGAGGAATGGGGGTGAGGGGGTTCAGTAGATAGTACAGCATAAACTTTAAGTGAAAACCTTGCACAGCAATAAAGTGATATACACATGAATAATGCAGAGGCATTTAGTTCAAGGCTTAGACAGTGGTGGAATCAGATGTCCCTGGTGCCCCGAAGGATTCCAGTCGACTACTGAGTCAGTGTCTCCAGTCTAGAATAGACCAGCCCACGCCCAAAGGAGAAGCCCAGGGCTGCATGCCATTCTGTCAGAGAAGAAGAGAGACACATCCATTCATCAGAGAGCACTCACAGACAAGCATATCTTATTGAGTTGCCAAATATTAACCCATTAAGTCTTCCGTGAGATTTGATACAAATATTATACAATATACATTACTGAACTTGGACACCCTCAAAATTACCATTTATTGAAATATGTTCAAACAAGTTATAAAGATATAAAAAAACAAGGTCTGATGGTTCCCACTGCATATTCCCTAATATATGTTGCACAAGCTGAAAAAAATTATACCGTGCATGTGGGTTTTATTTAAATAAACACATGGCAGTATTTACAATAGTAAACAGCAACTGCAGAATCATGTATGCAAGAGTTTGGAGTTTCAAGTTAACAGAACTGCTGACTGAGTTTTACTTTGTTATCTCAGCTGGCCATAAAATTAACTAATGACTAATTAATTACTGCACATATCCAAAACCAAATCATCCGCTTCTCCTTGCTACGCATATTTTATTTGGCTGGGATTCAGTTCCACTTCATGCATGCAGCACATTCTCAGAAGTGAAATGATGTCATCACTTTGGGCTTTAAAGGGGAGACAAGGCAAATCCTTGAGCCTGTCATCCTTTATTTACGTGCAAGAAAACATTATATCCTCTTGGTTTGATGCCCGTGGTACTCATGCGGAAGTGCGGCATGCATTCACACACATCTGTGCGTGTGTTTAATGTGTTAACACCAGCCCTATTTACCAGCTTCATCTCAACATTAAACCGTTTGATTTCCATTCAGCCAATGCAAATGAGGCCAGGAGAGGAATCGCCTCTCTAACATATGCAGCTCCTCATTTGCTGTCAGGGCCAGTGAGCTGGGGACAAGGGCGGAGCCACTTTTCACATTGGAATGGTAATTCACCAATCAGGGGGTTGACATGCTTGCCAGGAAAGAAGGGAGAGCCGCACGGCGCTGACAGGGACATCAGTTTCACGAAACATTTCCTCCTCTGCACCTGAAAGCACAGCATAATCACGCGCAAGGGCGATGCACCATGAAATGGAATGGGCGCCCAGATCCGGGGGAGCGGACACAGTGCCGTGTCCACAGAAATGAGGGTCATTCTTTACCCAGAGATGCCAGTGTCAGTGGAAGAGGCCCGGCAGGTTCGGGTCACAGGCAGACAACACAGCTTGTTTCATCAAACTGGATCATGTCAAACTTTCATCTTTGACATAACGGGTAGAAAATGGTTCGTTGCGTCAATAGTGAGCTAAACTGACGCATATATTATTGGAATATCAAATAGTTTCCACTATATACTCTATAAGTTCTTATAGAGATCATGTTATTTTTTTTATGCAGGTTTACTTAAGTCAGTATCCAACACCTTGTCCAAGGACCACTTGAAGATCAATAAACTCCCACATGTGGTCCAAACTGGATGTCTATGACATAGATGATATAATGAAGTTCTGGATGCACAAACGGACGGACAGACAGACAGACAGACAGACAGACAGACAGACAGACAGACAGATAGATAGATAGATAGATAGATAGATAGATAGATAAATAGATAGATCCCTCGAGCAGCAGTACCGAACAAAAGAAAAGTGCAATAAAATACAAAAACAATACAATAGATACAAACATGAGTAGAGTTTGAAGTATTTGAAGTCCTAAAAAAATGGAAGAAATAAAAAAATATTTGTTTTAGAGAATTTAAATAGAGTCATGATGATCATTATAAACTTGTAATCCATTCCTGGCCATAGGATGTTTGGCGTAGGCCAGATTTGGACCATGCCCCGCCAGTTGGTGACCCCTGATGTATTTTACTGACAGTTGCTTAATTAATCAATGCTTTAAGAATAAAAAAATATTTTTGTCTGGCCACAAAGAAAGCCACAAATCCCTTTACTCAGTCTCCAATGTGTCCTCCAATAGGACAATGATAGGACACATGGGTTTGAGTCCCCTGATTTAATCTAAACAAGTAGATTAAAGTTAAAAGTAAGTGGGGTTTATTTATATATCATTGATCAAAAAACTGCTTTACAGTGCTTCACATTAGTTAAATCATATTTTTTTTAAAAATACACAAACATGTCCAACATGTACAAATACAAAACAGTTGCGAGGAGACTAAAACATCAAGGGAGACATAAACATAGACAAATAAGAAACATCTGAGATAATTCTATTCAGAGTAGAATTCTCTAAAAATAGAAGGGTCTCCAGTTGTTTTTAAAGATTCCACAGATTGAACAACATACATTGCATGTCTTGTGAAAATTAATTAATGCACCATTCCTGCCCATTAGACCCTATGGAATCCCTTTGTCTCCATGATTCGTCTATGTTTTTTGTTTTTTGAGGCACTTGCTTTTTACTAAGGAATATCCCCACTAGGTCGTGCAACACGGTGAGATGCATTTTAGCATGCACAGGAACAAATGTGTGCCAAGTCAGATAAGAAATGACTGCCGTTAATAGACTTTGCTCCCGGAGAAAGTTCAACACGACTGGAGAAATAAAGAAATAAATAAAAATCCTGATCTGAATCCTTAAACTAATGCTTCTCCCTATCTGCCAGATGCATCAATGTTCCTCCGAGCAATCAAGAAGTAATTCCCTTTATCGGCCGACATGAATATTAAAGTTTTGTGCTGGAGACACTGAGGGTATAAACACCTCAGTCAGCAGCAGCACCTGTCGGAGGCTGAGGTGAATAGTTGATGAGTGGCTCACGGTGTTGTGGCGCGGCTGTTAAAGAGCGAGCCGGCAGATTGGTGGGAACAATTAGCATCCTTGTCTTGGAGTCCTGAGCATCAAACACATGTAAATTTAAACTTGTGTGACAGCAACAGGCACTTACATTAATGGTGTTTACACAAAAATGCAAATGAACAATAAACAAAAATATCTGAATACAGAGGGGAGAAAGAGGGAGGAGACTCCCCCGACTGAAGACCTTTTACAAATATGCAAATCGCAGCTCTCATGACATGCAACTAGCAGGAAATTAAAAATTACGGAGCGGCATGGAAATGTGCAGATGTGTGGGTATGATGCGCTGCTTCATTATGACCACAGAAATGGCCTGTCTTTATATTCAAACATCTTGATAAACAAAAGACACAAACGAAGACGGTCCCCTGAGGGCCAGGACGGAGCTCTGACGATTGCTACGTTCGCCAAACAACATCAAACTGGAGGACAAAATTTGTCCCTGGGTGTTACACGATTACCCCACGCCCACGCACACAGTGAATAAACAGAGAGTGAAACATGCTGGAACATTTAATGTGCATCTGGGGTCAAGTCTGGAAATGCACTGAGGAGCAAGACGACTAGCAGCGGCCGTGAAAGACATTGACACCTGCAGAACATTTATCACGTCTGTCTACAGTCGGCTGAGTTTTCAAGAAGCTTTGGAGGATACCATTGAAATCATTTAATGCTTGAAGTTGTAAATATATATATATATATATCTACAGCTATGGTTATCAACCTTTTTTGGCTTGTGACACCATTGGAAAGGAAAATGACAACTTGTCATTGAGACATACGGGAATTCAACCTCTGCATTTAACCCATCACCAAAGTGAACAGTGGAGATGAGCCTCTTGCTCAGTGCATCTCAGTGGAGCTTGTCCCTTTTTCAGCGGATGCCACAGCGGGTCAACATTTTCCATCCCCCCTTCTGCTCTGTATTCTTCTCTAACTTCAACCTCCTCAATGTTCTCCCTCACTGCATCCATACACCTCCTCTTTGGCCTTCCTCTCTGTCTCCTACCTGGTAGCTCCATCTCTAGGATCATTCTTCTACCAATGTATCCACTGTCCCTCCTCTGAACGTGTCCAAACCATCTCAATCTGGCTTCTCTAGCCTTTTCTCCAAACTTTCCTGTCTGTGTTGTTCCTTGATGACATCATTCCTGATCCTGTCCATCATTGTCTTTCCTAAAGAGAATCTTAGCATCTTTAACTGCGTCTCATGTTTTCTACCTATTCCTGGTGTCTCTAATCTATACATCATGCCAAGTCATGTCCTGTAAACAGCAAAAAAAATGTGAATAATAACACAGACACAATATTTTCTCCTGTTGCACTTATTCATATGTGTATAATACAAGTTAAAAGAACAAACACTATGTAAAAATATAATCTGGGGCAGCTTAATTGGCAGCAGCTATCACATGACTGGAAAAAAAAATCTTTGTAGTCACTATATATTTGTTAAAACATCAAAAAAAAAAAGGATTACAAAAATTGCTTTACAATGTTTAGTATTTAGCTTAATTATGAAGTGGGGAGTGACAGTCAAAGCCTGACGTACATAGCAGAAACACTGTTTTATGCTTGGGACAAATGATTTACATGAGTGAATGGAAAAAACACTCACCTTTCTCCCAGGACTGCGTTCAGTCGGTGGTTTGCTGCCATGTCCTGTTGACTGAAGCTTCGCAGTCACCACTTAGCCCCCAAAGTGTAGAGTGAGAGTTGCTGGAGCCAGTTATCCTCGCGTGGAGCTTTCTATATTGTTGACTTTGTCATGGTGCCATGTTGGATTGTGTCCACTCCATCATATCCATGCCCAGATGCTACATGGGAGATAAGTGGATTGGTGCAGAACAGACTTGTCAATGATCCCATATATTCACTCTGAATCCGTGCATAGTGGAGGACAAACAGACTTTTAAATCACTGTGATTTAGTTCGGGTTCGCTTGTTTTTTAAGTGTCTTCTATAATGGACTACTTTACACTGACGTGAAATTGGCCCTGGTTGTTAGAGTTTCAAATGTTTCAATGGATTCAAATGGCCCGGGAAGTGTCGTAGTAGCTACATTAAAAAATGCTGAGCTCGTCGAGATGCAGTTAACGGCGCTGGGATTATTTCTAATGCAACTTTGAAAAAGAAAACAAAACCAAAAAAAAAAAAAAGACAACAAAATGACCATAAAGTTTTCCGTATTGATTTTGCTGTGTCCTTGCCTTTATTAGAGTAATGATGCACTAGACTTTATAATGAGAGCTTAGAAAGGAAAGAAAATTGTTAGTCTACACCTTTGGATGATTGGACGCCGCCGCTGGCTGCTTTTCTGTTCTTTATTAAGGGTTTATTGCCAACTGATTATTTCGTGGAATGACTGCCGACAATAACACCGCTGATGCGTTAAGTCAAGATAAAAGCAATCGGAAAATAAACATGCATGATGGCGGCACAAAATGCACCCCGCTAATGGTTTCATTATTTCATAATAAAGGGTTAATGCATATTCAAAATTCCTATTTACCCAAACTGTTCTTGCATGTATGGCTGTTAACTGAGGTGATCCTGTGAGATACATTTTTCATTATTATTTTCAATTCCACAAAAGTCTAAGGAGCAACAGTTAAAACCTCCTGATGGTGACGATTGAACCGAGGTTTAAAAATAGAGATTAGTCAGCTTCCCATCTTTACACTGCATGACCCCATATGTTTTTTCTGAATCTGGGCCACGTCTCTCCTCTAAGAGTCTAAATCCTAGAAGCTGCCAGTCGACTTCAAAGCACCTGGGACGTGGCCGTCTTTCTTAACCTCCAAATCTGGCTGGTCTTGTTACAGCTGTGCTGCGGGGACAGTGTAAGCTGTGTTTGCGTTTGTGTTCATGTGAATGTGTGCGCGTTGGCGGACAGAGTGGGCAGTGTGCTGGGTCTGCTGATTAACCCCTGGGCCAGGGCTGTTCTCTTCAGCCAGACAGATCGGCTTTCGCCGGTCCCGGCCCCTGAAACGGGAGCCCACTCCAACAAGCCACTTCAAAGAGCCGGGGCCAACAGGAATGTCAGGTTCAGAACCAGGGGCAGAGAGGGAAAAAAGAGCAAGTGAAAGAGGGTGAAGAAGAGACAGGAAAAGGTTCACAGAAGAGACGTCCCAGTCTCTTTAGTCAGCATGAGGATTTTGGACATATCAGTCTTCACCTGCACAAGCATTTCCTTTTTTTACTTATAGTGGTTTAAAGTTGTTTTTAGGACATGCATCTCAGTTACTGCACATCTCTTAAGACGAGACGGTCTTACAGTGAAGGACTTGGCAGAAAAACATTATATCCTGTTTAATTTAAAAATACTTCAGATATTTTTCCGATAAAAGTAGAAATCTGAAAAGTTTCCACTGAAGAAAATCAGTGGACGTGAGTCAACAGTCATTTCGTGACACTCCGTACATCGCATGTAAAAAACAAAGCAGTACGTTTATATGGCCCTCAGGAGAGTAAAATGCATTCAGAACAGAACATTTGGGTCTCTGAACCTAACTAGATATCCTGCGACATTGCATTTAGACATGTCTTCCTATTGAAATGCTAAAAGTGACAAATATATAGACAGAATTTTAGTTTGTTTGCATTTGAAATAAAAAGTCTAACTAGACAGGCCGTCGATAATGCCTTGCTACTGATTTACAATGTTTAATGTTTACCAGTCCATCATTAAAATGGACAAGTAAAGGAAAGAAAAGAAAAATCATTGTCTTTGTGAGATGTGTGCACACAAAGAAATGTGACCTCTGCATTTAACCCATCACCAAAGTGAACAGTGGGCAGCTTTGAGCGCCCAGGCAGCAGTCAATGGGGTTGATGCCATGCTCAATGGACCTCAGTGGTAATCTGGCAGTTAGGGGATTCATGCTGACCACCAGTCCAGTCCAGTATTTTGATATCAAGTATTGTTGTGCAGACCACAATATTTAGTTCTAATTGTTGCCTTTGAGATGTGACAGTAGTCAGTCCTCTCCATATAGTCTGATGGTCCACCCACTCTCTATTCAGTCAGGAAGTCAACCTCATCAGGTCATTGTAGGCTACCAAAGACTGGACTAGGAGACCAAAGACTTGACTTAGGCTACACAGGATTTTAAATATAAAACTGGTATGAAATGGACCAAAAAAATTACAATGTTTCTGATTTCATATCTGTTCGAAGCAAAATGCCAAAATTTCCTGGTTCTCGTTTTTGTGCCTTGAATGGGTTCAAAGCCCAGCTGTATAGACCATCAAATAAAAACTGAAAAATAAATAGTAAATAACAATATCAAACCAATCAATAATTATAGCAGGTACTATGTGCAATATTTCTTGATACATAATGGAGTAGTTATGGTATGATTGCTGGTCCATTGATGTGACCCTCAGGTCATTCAAAAGACAACTATGCTCAGTCTAGCTTTTGTTGGACATTTTCAAAATATATTTTTTTTATAAATATTCTTTAGTTCATAGTTTATAATGAAATTTTAATTTTCTTAGACATAATTTGGTAGACTGAATGACTTTCTACTGGTTCAACAGACCTTTATTCCCCTTTCTAACTCACTCTACAACCAGCCTTTTCACATTACATCACACATTTTGCATGTGGGCGACCGATCTTTTCATTAAGTTTTACAGAGCACGAGTTTTGTGTGCGCACATGTGTTGGGGATTAATTCCGCAATGGAACCCACCCACACGTGCGGTCATGAGAATCCTTGAAGAACCCCCTAGGGAGGTTAGATTTGCTGTGGCGGAGCAGAGTTGGGTTGAGTCGCGGTGTCCATCACCCAACACTGTGCTGCCTTTTGTGGCACAGAGACAATGGGCTGCTGCCGGGGAGGAAGACAGGCAACCTGAACCTGACACAGGAAGCTCTTAAAGCTACACAAAACAAACTGCTGAGCTCTGGCATTTCCCCCCCAACTGAAAGACTATCTCCACCATCATTAAAGGTGAACTCAATCTTCTAATCTCTTCCAAAGTCACTGAGCAACCAACGCTGTCATTCCCCTTCTCCTCCCTTCCCTTCTCCTCACCGTCCCTCTATTTTCACTTGCCTCACGAGGTGGAGGCCATCAATGAAATGCCATCAGATCACATGGGGGCGGGGGGTTCGAGGTCATAGGACAAAAATGTTTTGTCGAGTGTTCTCTCCCTGAAAGGAACGGTTGTGTGTTTTGTTTCTCTCTGATCGATGGATGGCAGCTCGCAGGAGGCGTCGGGCAACGCGTTAGCACTCAAGGTTCACTCATATCCCTAACAGACACCAGCGAAGCTCTTTTAAAAAATGCCATCTTTTGTGTGAAACAAACCACTTATATGGATTTCATTCATGTATGTTGTTAAAGATTGACACGCGGCGAAATAACAGCTGTAGAAAGTGCATTTTCATGTCTGAAATCCTCAGCAGGTAATCAATAGAAGAGAGGAGTAAATAGCATGTCTTGTGAAGTGAATTGGAAAAATAAAAACACTCTACAGACGAACAGCAAACAAACACAGAGCAATCCAACCGTCACCACGGAGAACATAATGAAAACCCAGAGAATGGACATGGACATTTGCACATACAAACACATTACATTCTCGGCCACAACAATGCATATCATTTTGATGTCATCCACATTCTGCTAAGGCCATTTGCACCTCAGTGTAATATGCTGCCAACTGAACAGATAGCACTGTTTGGAATTCAATTATCTCTTACGTGTTTATTTATCTATTTTTTTTTTTTTTTTTTTTGCCCCACTCTCCAGCCCAGCACAATAAAGAGACCCCTGTCTCCTCTCAACCTGTGTTGTCATTGGGCAAAGATGGAACAAAATGTTATTCACCACTTCCATTATCGCATCAAAATCAGACAGGCCACTGTGCACAGCGGCTCATTACCTCAGTGAAAAAGCCACCTTAACCTCCATTACAGGCCGGCCCTGTAATTAATGACTTTTTAAGCTCTTGAACCAAAAGCAATTAGGTTATAAAGGAGGGCTTGTTCTGCAACACAAATACCTTTCCTTTATTAGTCGCATCCTTGAAGAGGAGACGCAAAGTGATTGTGACACTTGCTGGAATGAAGATGCTAATATTTCCACTTATTTAAACTTGTCAATCAACATTTCCCCATTGTTGTGGGAGGCACACAAACAAATCTAGAGTTCAATGCTATTTGAAGGTTGAATCATTTCCGTACAGTGGAAGAGCCAGGAGCTGCGTAGGTGCGTGCGCGCACGTTATGCGTGCTTGCCGGCGCACGTTAAACAGGAACCGACCAAACCAGATACAGCTTATTTCATCTGCGGAGTATGCGGCGCGCAGATAAGACTTCATGCAACACATTTGCTCTGTATTTGTTTTAGACTTTATCGCGTGTTCTACTGGAGGTAGACACAGTCAATACATGTGGTCCACATTCTAATGCCTGGAGGGGTCAGCTCAGCGGTCAACCAGCACATTACTCTACGTCCACACAGGACAGGTTAGAGCGCACAAGACTAATGCTGCGGCTCATCCAAAAGGTCATCAGTGGATATTAATGTGTAACTTTAACTGAACCTGCATGAGGAACACTGAGCCTCCTTCCTCATCATCATGAGGACACAGTGCACCGCATGGGACAAATATGCCTGCAGGATGCAGAGGGAAGTTAAAATGGGTCACTCTGTGCTAACCCTGAATTTTCAAGGCAAAAGAAAAAAAATAAAACTCCCGAAAATCTATTGAACATTATAATTTTGTTGCTTCAGCTCCAGACACTAATCGAACGTCTGATTATAATTAGTCAGGCTTTGTAGAAAAGTCTTTTCTTCAGATTGATCCGACCGAATGTCCCACTGCTTCTCATTATTCATCAGCGTGCTGGGACTGAATCACAATAAATCTTGAGAGAGGCTGAATTTCCTGAAATGGATTTCAACCTGCTTAAACCTCTGAAACAAATGTGTCATTTATAAAAAGGTTACATCTCCGTGGAAATCACTTCTCGGCCACAGGTGACGACTGTATCATAGGGTGGAAGCCAGGTGACCAAGAAAAAATATAATGATGATGGTGATGTATTATGGGCATATAACTGAAACTAATTGTGACAGTTAAGTTACATGCATATACGCACACATGTTACATGCACACACACACACACATATAAATATATAAATATAAGTATGTATTTGCAGATTTTAGCAATATTCATTCAACCTGCTTAAACCTCTGAAACAAATGTGTCATTTATAAAAAGGTTACATCTCCGTGGAAATCACTTCTCGGCCACAGGTGACGACTGTATCATAGGGTGGAAGCCAGGTGACCAAGAAAAAATATAATGATGATGGTGATGTATTATGGGCATATAACTGAAACTAATTGTGACAGTTAAGTTACTAAGATACAAAATGATTTTACATATATATGCACACACACACACACACATATACATATATAAATATACATATGTATTTGCAGATTTTAGCAATATTTATACTATACTTATACTATATATATATATATATGCAATTACTGGTTTGATTAAAACACAATTATATATCTATCTATCTATCTATCTATCTATCTATCTATCTATATATATATTGGTTGGGTGGTGGGTTCACCACCTGCTGGAAGGTGCGATGCAGTGCAATGTGATTTGGGTAGCAGCCATGTAGACTGCTGCTCCCTACGACCCAGTAATAGGTAAGAGGTGATAATGGATTTTAGTGCCTGGTAGCATGTATAATATTGTTTGCAGCAGTTATCCAACCAAATGTCTACTTTGTGAGCTGGAGAAGCAGTTTCAAGTATCATCAACTGGTACCAGCTCCTCAGTGACTATTTGTGTAGAACAATTTGGAACAAAATATATGTCATATAAGTGTGGGCTTGGCTCTGCGAGGCTTCAGGTTCTAATCCGCCAGCTGTCAGGTTGCCACTGAGGTGCACTGAGCATAGCTGCGTCCTAGTGATCTCACCACCTACAGGCTGTAGCGGTATGATTTGAGTGGCAGACATGGAGGTTGCTGATCCTGCAACCAGGCACTAAATAAGAGGATGATGATGAAAGAATTTATATATGTGATTTTTTTTTTTATTCTGAAATCAGATATTTCAGTGCCTTCACTTTGGTCCAGAGTCAATATAAAACTCCAGGGTTCACCTCCTGGGCAACATCGAATCCCAGTTAGGATTTACCTGCAGGAAGGTATGGTGTGGTGCAATGTGATTGGGTGGCAGTCATGTAGACTTCTGCACAACCCCTTAACGGATAAGCGGGTGATAATGGATGTCAGTACCTGGGAACTTGTATATTATTATTTGCAGCAGTTATCCAACCAAACTTCCACTTTGTGAGCTGTGGACTGACATACAGAATTGTTTGTGCTTGTGCACAGCTCTGAAGCACACTTCTCTTGGCCCCAGTGACCCATCATCAAGCTAAACTCACAGCAGCAGGAGAGCGATTGATCAGCCTGGTCGTTAAAAAGGATCCTTTGGTCATGCTCTTTGAAGTCCTCTAGCGGGCTACTCATAAGTCAGCCATTAGTAAGTCAAGATTCAATTGGCTGATTACTGACTATAAATCGCATTTATTATTAGAAATTACAGCAAACAGACCAAGTGATGGCTCATTAGAGTGTTTTCTGTTGAATGCTGTTGCTGCCAAATCCTCTGAATTAACGGCATGAATGGCAGATGCCTCTGAAATTGACATTCCCTAAAAACCCCAGCACTTAAAATGCGTCCCACTGCTCGTACCAATTCTCATTCTTTTTGCACAGCAAATTTGCTTAAGGAATCATTATTTGCCATGAAATGTGAAAAGTCTTCTTCATTAGCTGGTGTGAAATCCCTCCCTGTCTCTGCCTGAGACGCTCTGAAGTCCAGCTAACCGTGTGTTAATCCCACAGCTGCGGACTCTGTGGCATTTTCCACAACAGACTCAGGCTCTACTGTCTACATAATTGCCTCATTAGTGTGTGGTGCACAGGTATGGCAATAATGCAACCTTAGGACAAGTGTATATGCAAATCAAATAGTTTGTCCAACACTGGTCTGATTAGGAAGTAGTGGAATTGCACGATGTGCTGGAAATTTGTGGATAACAAGAATTAATTTTTAATGAAATGAGTTCTCTGTTTTTCTGGGGGGTCTGGGAGGGATCAACGCAGCTTACTGACCTTTAAAGAAATATATTACAATACGAATTGATGTTGAGGTTTGAATAAAGGACATTGCTGTTAATGGCTGTAATTTGAAGGATTCTTTCACAGGCTACTGCTAGATTTACACGCAATCACAACGGACTGATAAATGCAGCTCGCTGATTTCACTCTTTCGAAATATATCTGTAATCAGCTGAACCAACAATCTCAGACTAATTTGCAAAATCCTGTAATTTATTTTTTTTACCAGCAGCATGTTCAACACAATCAACAGTTCTGCTTTTAAAATGCACGGTTTTGACATATTCTCAGTCATCCTCTAATCTCACACCACACATAATTCATCAGAATTACGTGATTTGCGGGGGCCTGCTTGGCTTCATTAGCGCCGCACGATGTTTCATCCTCATGAATTTTACTGAGCTTGTTCATGATATAAATATTAATCTCAACAAGTCATTTATGAGGCTTAAGATTTAACCGTCAGTCTGAACGATTGAACAGCTGAAGTGGAGATGGAGAACGTCAAAACAAGATGCTGCCGCGACTGCAGTGTTGCTACCAGATGGCTTCTCCAGCTTCTTACAGTAGCTTCATTTTTCTCGTCGTGATGACCATGCCCCCTATTGTCACACCTTTGGCCTTAAAACCTATGGCTCGATGCACCTTCCAGTCTTGGCAGGATGCCGCAGCTGCCGCCGCTTCGACCGCTAGATGTCTGACACTATCTTGTGAGGTTACCTTGAAATGGCACACACCTGATGGACAAGATGACTTCTGCATGTTTTGTGGTAATAGGAAGACAGAGTGCATGGGGCCAAGGGCTTGACAAAAACAAATCACACCACGAGCTGGGTGTAATTAATCTACACGGACCATTATGCCAACAAAAACAGCACCTGTTTATTCTAAATCATATTTAATAATGACAGCCAGGGGAAGAAGCATCATGGCCGTGTGTCTCAAATGTCAATACAGGCTGTAACATTAGCTCTTCCATGACTGTTCATCAACGTCAACATCAAGGGTGTTGCGTTGCCTCGGTTTTCATCCATAAATTCACAGTTATTCATACAACTGTCTTCTAGCAGGTGCAAGAAATATTTTACATTTACATATAACATAAATTTAGAAAAACCCTTGGAGAGCTCTTAAAATACATATGCAACGAAAACACACATATTCCAGGATTCACTCTTCTGACAAAAAGCCCTGAAGATATCTGAAGGTTAATGACAATATTTTGCACAATATTGTTCTGGTAGTATGTAGTCTGCTCATTATGACCCTGTCGGTAAGAAGTGGCTAAGCTCAATTATTGCAATAATGTCAAGTTCGTTTGGTGAAAATGATAATGTTTACCTTATTGCATTTAGTTTTTTTTTTTATTATTTCATATAAATTATAATTTAATTGTTTCAACATTTGATGTAAAATGTGCAACCTGGGAAGACAATAAAACTCATTGAGAGATATGTACATATATATGTACAACATATATACATATACACAACTACAATAAATGGGAATTGTGGTATATATAACATATACAGATTGATATATCACTATAAACATTAACTTTTGCTGAAGTTTGTTTTTGGGCATATCATGCATAACATGAACAGTGAGTTGTGCTGAAAAGAAGGGAGAAGGAATAGATTGCGAAAAGGTTTTCTAGTCTAGTTTAATTAAAAATAAATAATCTAAATAAATATATTTTCCCTGTGTGTGGCCTAGCATCAGATTATTAATTTAAATTTTTTTTTTATTTTTAGTTCAGTGTTGTCAGACTAATTTTTACCAGGGCATGACATATAAATACATGTTACATAATATTTTCATAACTTATATAGTTCAATGCTGTGCTATAAAACCATTTATGATTAACCGGGCTAAGAAACTCTGTCTCATTGACATTATAAGATGCCTTGTTATTTCCCACGGCCCATATAGAATGATTGCCACATTTGGCCCCCAGGTCCTTGAGTTTGACACATTTGATACACAGTTGATTAGCAGCCATATATGAAATTATATATTGTTCAAAAAGTGTATGCCTTTTTCTGCAGAATGTTGTTAACATTAAGTTGTTTTCTTCAATCATAAGGGTTGGCTCTGTTTGGCCCCTTGCTCCACTGAGGCCCCTTCCCAGAGTAATCACATTGGCACAGTGTTTGGTGTCAAGTTTGGTGCTGACAGGAGACATTAACCATAGTTGAAGGCTAAATGTAATTAAAAGTATGTTATCTCTGGTCAGAATGTTATGGCTGAGCTTTGGCGTGGGTCCAGTTATCGTAGCTATAATCCCACCCGGCTCTGTTTCTCAATGGGTGGGGTCAACGGGTCACCAACCGCCTCCCTGCATGCTATTCAACAGCGCTGAGCCAGGGGGAGCCACTGGAGGGCGTTGGATTGGAACAGTCTACACATGGCCCAGTACCTCCCAGCCAGTACCGCAGGGAATCCTGAACTGAGGAAATGAAAAATTTGGAAACACCCACTGCTTTGTGGGTTTCTAATGAGGACCTACAAATCATTCCCATTGATGGTTTCCAAAATAGGGGGCGTGGAAACAAAGAGAGGCAAATTAGTCAAATATCATTCAACTGAATGAAATATTTAGAATGTTTTATATGTGCCTCAAACTGTCAGTAGTGTCAAACTGTCAACACAGACAGCACTGGTTTCCAAAGTGAGGTGCTGGTTCAGTTTTGGGTACACAGAACTATCTATGTAGCTCTATGTATAGCCATATTCACTATATATTTTGAGCACATGGGACAACAAACCAGTCACTAGGGAGTCCCAAGCCCAGATACATGGTGAGGGTTGTGTCTGGACGGGGATCAGGCACCGTAAATCTTTGACAAAATCAATAATGGGAGACAACAAAATGATTTCCATATGAAATCGCCAACAGTACTGTTAGGTGGAAAATGTTAACTCGCTGTGGCAACCCCTAAGAAAAGGACAAGCCGAAAGAAAAAGAAGATGTTGAAGGGACAGTGGATACATTGGTAGAAGAATGATCCTGGTGATGGAGCTACCAGGTAGGAGACAAAGAGCAGATTGATGGATGCTGTAAGGGAGGACAAGGAGGTGTTTGGAGTTAGAGTAGAAGATACAGAGGACAGGGGGACGATGAAAAATGTTGATTTGCTGTAGAAACCCCTGAAAAAGGGACAAGCCCAAAAGGAAAAGAGGAGGCGAGGGCAAATCTTGGTTAAACACATTTAGTATTTGTCCAGCCGTGCAGCATTATAACATTTCAACCAAGAGAGGTAGATGTGTATAAGAGACAGGGTTTGGAGAAAAAGCTAGAGAAGACAGATTAAGATGGTTTGGACATGTTCAGAGGAGGGAATGATCCTACAGATGGAGCTACCTAGTAGGAGATAAAGAGGAGATTGATGGATGCAGTGAGGGAGGACATGGATGTAGGTGGAGTCAGAGTAGAAGATACAGAGAACAGGGGGAGATGGAAAATGTTTATTTGCTGTAGAACCCCCTAAAAAAGGGACAAGCCCAAAAGGAAAAGAGGAGACGAGGGCAAATCTTGGTTAAACACATTTAGTATTTGTCCAGCTGTGCAGCATTAAAGAGACATTTTCAATGATAATTTAAAGAATGATCTGTCAGTGTTGTACTATAGATGTATGGTGTTTCCTGGTCTATTATACTACCTTAATTCCCATTTCATGCCAGATATGGTTCTCTAGGGTTCTCTCCACCGGACCGCTCTGAGAATATATCTGGGCCACATATGGCCTGTGAGACGCTACTAACATAGCTGTGATGATCGGAGAGGAACAGTTCACAGTCTAGTTCCTTAAATCTCAGCCTCTGAATTTGCAGAAAGACTTTGGAGCTCTGCTTCAAAGCAGCCAATCAGTCTGTAAAACATATGTTTCACGAAGGGCGGGTCCTTAACGGGCCTGGGTGGCCTTGAAATCCCTTTAACAGTTTCCCCACCGCATGTCAAGCACACAATGGGTAAAACACATGTACAGGACCCAGACCAGGAACATGAAGACAGACTATTATAGATCATTACCAATTTTTGCTTTTCACTCACTGATGCTGGCTTTTCACATTGATTATTATCATAGGCGTGCCTTAACAGTGGAAATGACGTTCAGAACAAAATCCAGATTTTGCAGCAGCTGAATTAGTAAACAATGATGTCAATATTGTTTCATTCACTCAACACAGAAGACAAGAGCTGGAGGTGGCAGAGTTAAAGATGTTGAGATTCTCTTTAGGTGTGATGGACAGGATCAGGAATGAGGGGGACAACACAGACAGGAAGTTTTGGAGAAAAAGCTAGAGAAAAAGCATGTTCAGAGGAGGGATAGTGGTTATATTGGGAGAAGAATGATCCTAGAGATGGAGCTACCAGGTAAGAGACAAAAAGGAGATTTATGAACGCAGTGAGAGTTGAGGATACAGTGGACAGGGTGAGATGGAAAATGTGGACGCGTTGAGGCATCCCCTGAAAGAAAAAGATACACACAACATAGTGTCCAGTTTGTTCTAGTGGTAGAGAAAGCAGACTTGGGTCCCCAAGTCTTCTGGTTTGACTCCACCAGCTGCCAGGTTGCCACTGAAGTTCTCTGATCATAGCACTGTTCCAACCCACATAACTTCCAGTGAACTAACCACCCACTAGGAGGCTCTCAGTATGGAGCAGTTTGATTTGGGTGGCAGTCATGGAAACTACTGGATAAGTGGATGATGAATGAATTATGAACACCTATCACCTCCGTATGGGTGTACTAGGTGATAAGAGGATGCACAAAAAGTTCGATAGAGAAAAGTTAAAACGAAAAAGAGCAGTCAAAGGCTTAATTGTCTTTGTCTGTTGTTGTGAGTTTAAACCAAAAAAAGGTTCTGAACAAATGGTCAGGAAAAAAAAAAACTCCTCTTACAAAGAGAGCAGGATGAAAAAAGTAACGTTTTAGGGAAGAACATATCTTGCATCTGTAATGAAGTCCCATCAGGAGTTTTGTGTCAGTATTATGCACATATATTTGTAATTTTTAAAGGAAGGGGGGATCATTTCAAAAGGCCTATTTTCTTCTAATATAAATCCCCTTTGAAGAGGGCTTACAGTCCGTGTAGTCTCCAAGAAATCTTCAGCTGTAAATGATATCTGCTCTCACTGTTCGGCGCGGAAAGCAGATGCTGTAATTGAGCAGAGACTTGATTTCTTGCACAGTCAAATTAGCTGAAGATGACCGAGCAGTGAACTGCAGGAGATTTAATTCCCCGTGTTTACATCTCTGGCAGAGCCTTTGTTTTTGTTTGATTCACTATGCTAATACGGACCGCTCTCAGATCACACACTGAGCTTTGAGACACGCAAACTGATGCTCCATATCTGCCTCGCTTCCTAATAAACCTGCCATAGGTTTGGATTATTAAAGAAACAATCAGATGAGGAAACAAGTGTGTGTGTGTGTGTGTGTGCTATTTAAGATGCTGGGAGGAGGCCGTTGCTTTAATCGTTGGCATAAAAATACATTTTAATGGCGCATTTGGGCTTTAAAAACAGAATCTAACAATGACAAATACAGATATAAATCCATTAAATTAGACCTTAAAGTTTTTAAAACGTCTCACTGACGATGATGGGGCAAAATAATGTGAACGACAGGAAATATAAAAGCACTTGTAATGTCCTGTGGCTGCGTGGGAGCCACTTCGCTTTTCTTATGAATGTAACATTACCAGAGCAACAACACATGATGCAAAATAAATATTATTTTATCCGGAAACCAATAGCGAACAAAGCGTCCAATCATGTCGGAATTGTTTTTTTAAGTAACTTGTGCAAAATAGGAATCTAAAAACGACCATGCTTTTGTTTTGTTTTTTTTCTTCATTTGCACACTTGTTAGGGCAACTATGCATTCGCATCTCCATGTTTAATTCAATAGACTATATTTACACATAAGCAATCAAATCAAAGCAGGATAAAAATCTACATCCTCCTAGTCACGTAGATTGCTCTGTTTATATTTCACTTTTTTTTGTTCCCATTATCTGATCTGAGGCCCATACCAAGCTGGCACATCCTCTCATTTTTCTGTTTTGCAGCTGGAATCATTTTGCTGACCGTGATGGTTGAACTTTTTTACCTTTTTTTTTGTATTTTTTTAATCTGAAATTAAGAGAACATTTTCTCTCCGCAGACAAATGTACCAGAACGTGTAATGGAGTGATCGGTATCACCGGAGCAGTTTTGGATTAAACTCAAGGTTGTCTGCAAATGGATCCATTGGTTTCCACTTGTGTCCTTCGTGGCCGTCCGTACGGCCCGCCTCCTGTGATCCGGCCCTGACTGTCCTGTTGTTACTGGCAGGATCAGACAGAACTGATTATGAGAAACAGGTTTTATTCCTGCAGAACTTCTTGATGCAGATATCTCTCAGCACACAGTCTCACCTCAGGTTCTGCAGATGACAAATGGAGGGAACCCGTGTCTTCCAAGTGCACTAGGGAGTAAGTGGGGACATTGCAGATAAAATATAAAATTCAAATGCATACATTTTGCAGTTGCAAAATGAGACACCTCTGATTGTGAGGCTGATAAACAACACTGAATATGAGCAGCATGGTATTGGAAGAGGAAAGGCATCATGAAAAGAGTCTATGATTGAATGTGAGAAAGTATATTTTTTAGTGAAACACCAATGACTTCCAGCACTACTAGTATGATAATCTTAAGAAAGGACTCCACATACTTTTAACTCTGCAACTTTTCTATGAAATTCACACACAGTAATGTCAGCATTGAACACGAGTTTATGGCTAGCCTAATAGTGTGTTCAAGGGTCAATGGTTCTGGACTGTTTTGGCAGTAAGTTAGAGTATTGTCCACACTGCCATATCAGCAAAGACAAATATATACTGGTTAAATATTGCACTATAAAAACTACACTTTACCTCTGTTTAACCACTAAGAGTCATAGAATATTGAATTTTTAATATAACAAAAATTACAATATATACTTTCATCGGGACAGTTGGCGATCTAGTGGTTGAGGACTAGCAAGGCCCCCAGTTTGAATCCCCCTACCACCAAGTTACCACTGAGGTCCACTGAGCAAGGCACCGTCCCCACTCACAGCTCCACGGGCGCTTTAAGCTGCCCACTGTTCACTTTGGTGAGGGGTTAAATATAGAGGTCACATTTTGTTGTGTGCAGTGGTGTGGGCCACAATGTCACAATGACAGGGAATTTGCGTCCTTCCCTTCTATCCTTCCTTCCTTCCTTCCTTTCTTCTTTCCTTCCTTAATTGTGTTTCTTCTCTCCCCACAACCGTAAAACATTACGGATATCAAACATAATTTTTGTTTGATTTTGCTGTAATATCATAGCAATTCAGCTGGGCCACGCCCTCCACTTTGTGAACCACCGTTTTTGGTATTTGCTGCTGAGGGCTTTAATTA
>JAFBJS010009053.1:107806-117973 GCA_016785265.1 Paraplagusia blochii | reverse complement strand
AAACCTTCCTGTCTGTGTTGTCCCTCTAATCACCTCATTCCTGATCCTGTCCATCCTTGTCTCTCCTAAGGAGAATCTCAGCAGCATCTTTAACTCCTCCACCTCCACCTTCAGCTCTGTCTTTTGTCTTCTACCTATTTCCAGTGTCTCTAAACTATCCATCTTGGCTAGTTTTTTATTACTTTTTTCATTACTCAGCAATGCAGAATCATTTATAAAAACATCAGTATTTTCAGTTACAGTTGGTCCTTCAAGGGACCTGGACTGTTGAAGTGTCAAACATGTCAAACATTTATTTCCTTTTCCATGAAACGTGTCGTCTTGAACACAGGTTCAGTTCTCTGTCCTCCTTCTGTCCCTGTCGTCCTCCTCTCTACCTCGTCTCCGTCCTGTTCCATGCACCGTAGAAACACAGCAGAGATTTGATGGAGAGGAGGATTGAAGATGTCAGAGTAAGAACAAGAGATACATGATAGATCTGCAGAACCTAGAACCATCCATGAGGAATCGGAAGTGAAAGCAGTGGCAACATTTGAAACAAAGCAGGACTGAGCCACTGGAGACGTTTGATTTCCCTGCCCTGTGTCCAGAGTCAGAGGAAATGACCTCAGCCTTTAAAGACCTCCGTCCCCCCCACACCCGCGCTGCTGGCTGATAAGGCGCTGCCGAGAATCACTGACCCAACTGTTGCTCCACTGCCGTGGCCCGGCTGTGACTGGCCGGAGATGGATGAGATGAGGAGATCCTCTCTGGAGGTTGTGTGTTTGGCACTTTGTCGTTGGTCTGAGCGTCTTTTCTCTGCGCGGTCGTTCAACCAAACTCACAAGGGCGTTGCATAAAAGTTCCATCTTGAAAGTATTACCGTGGCCTTGACTGTATTACATGGATGATTTGTAATAACAGGCTAACGTTCCCTTTGTCTTTGTCCAAACTCTGTGAACCGAGAATCTGAACCGGTAATTAAAAGCAAAGAACTCAGTGAGTTAGTACCGACCTCAGGACAATGATGATCAAATAAATACAAATACACAGACTAATGAGTTAATATGATAATAATAATAATAATAATGGACTTCCAGGAAAAACATTCCCCAACTTTTCCATGTTGTCTAATCAAAAACTTTCCTGGAAAGAACTAAGAAAGTTGGGATTTAAACGCCAACACGGGTAACAAAATATTAAGGTCTCTGCTGTCTCCTCGTAGCTCCACGCCCCCCACTTTGAACATGACTGGACATGACTTCTATTTTCAGTTTGTCCCTTTTTTCCAGGGGTCAACATTCCCCATCTCCCTCTGTCCTCTGTATCTTCTACGCTAACTACCTCCATGTCCTCCCTTTCTGCATCCATCAATCTCCTCTTTGTCTCCTAGCTGGTAGCTCCATCTCTAGGATCATTCTTCTCCCAAAGTCTCTACTGTCCCTCCTCTGAACATGTCCAAACCATCTTATTCTGTCTTCTCTAGCTTTTTCTCCAACCCTTCCTGTCTGTGTTGTCCCTCTAATCACCTCATTCCTGATCCTGTCCATCCTTGTCTCTCCTAAAGAGAATCTCAACAGCATCTTTAACTCCTCCACCTCCAGCTCTGTCTCCTGTCTTCTACCTATTCCTAGTGTCTCTAAATGGACAAAACGATAGAAAATAATAGATAACTATAACTGAAATGTTGGCTGACTTTTCTGTAGCTACAGTTTGTCAAACTTGGACCAGGTCTTCTGAAATCTGGTCATGGCCTTGACCTTGATCTTGAGCCGTTAATGAACAAGACGAAAACCTCAGAATAGTTCTTCATTGGATGTTTTTGGGCCAGGAATGGGAGGAGGACAGAGAGAGTGAGACAGTGACATGGAGAGGGAGAGAGACAGGGAGAGAGACAGAGCGTTTTGCATCCGTTATTGGTTTCTCATTAGAAGGCCGAGATATAAACATTTGTCTATGTTGTGCACGGTGCCGGCGCAATTAAGGATTCTCTTTGCCGCCCCCTCTGCCCTTTGAAAGTGAATTATGTGCAGATGAGAATCTGGACTGAAGCGCGGCCAACAACAGACCTTTTCCAAATGCCTCCGTTCCCTGAGAGCCATTCCAGAGAAGCCGAGGCCGGTAGAAGGAAGCGGAAAGAGAGGAGGCAGAGGGAGAGAAAGGATGTGGTGTCTCCTATTAATGATTCTAATTAGCAGTACCAGGGAGGTTGGTTTGTTACAGCCTTTAAATCACACGTAAAAAAAAGACAAAATTGTCTTTTCCGTCCCTGCACCTCCTCCTTCCTCCCCTCTGTCCTGGTCCTCACCCTCCCCTGTCCGTCCATCTCCCTCGTTTCCATCATGGCTGTCGACCAAGTCTGTCATAAATAGACGCGGCCGAACCATTAGTGATGCATTCCTTCAGCTCTGACCTTTTGTACCAGCTCCACTTCCTGTGTTGTTTAGCTGTGGTTGTTTGTATATTTGAGTGGATTTGGTCAGTTTTTTTTTTTTCTGTGTTGCTGTAAGTTTCAGACAGTGACAGGAAATGAGGGACGGGGAGTTCAGGGGCCGTCAGACAGGGTTGAACCGAGGACCTGCTGCTGTAATTGTCATGATTCAGAAAGAAGGTTGGCTGCGAGGTGGAAGCAAAAAAACTTTGTACCGATCAGGAAAACAACACCTGTGAGGACGACACTTGGTCTAAAACAGGAAGTGAGGGCGAAGATCATTACGTCCAACTAGATCATTTCCTGGTCGTAGTTTTTTCTTTAGGTTAACTGACAGGAAGTCACCTTTCAACAGAGACACATTGGTAGATCTGTTTCTGAGAAAACTGAAAATGCATGCTGGAAAAAAATGTTAAAAGTATAAAAAGTTGTCCCTCCCTGTAGTCCTCATCCCTGTCTTCTCCTCTAAAAAGAAAAAAAACATCCACTTCTAATCCTTGTTTTTTTCACGCCATGGTCAACAAACCTAAAGTCATAAAAATTTCGATGAATTTTCATGCACCTTCAGGCCGACAAACATGAAATGTTTTCAGAAGCTGAATCAGAATCAAACCACTGACTCCTTCAGGAGACCTACACTGTTTCAGGCATCAGTCTTTGCAGTTGTTGTCCATCAGGACACTGTCCCCCGGACAGATGAGTCTAGTTTTCACACCAGGACGCTGACGGCGCCTTGTTTTTTCAGCTTTAATTCCTTTAGTGTATTTCCTCACTGTCGTGTCTTTTGGACTTAAGGAAAGACAAAAAGTTCTGTATTAAATTAAAGTGGACAAACAGACTCCTGGCACAGGCTGCTGGAGGGATCTTCTCCTGATTGGCTGCGTCCATTTCACAACAGCTCCCTCTCCTCCCTGGTTCGCTGACAAATGCCTCAGAGGGCAACAGCAGAAGGTGAGGGGGTGGATCTCCACTCATCTCTTATCCTGGTCCAAACCTGTGGACGGAATGGGGAGTCGGAGTGAAGGATGCAGCCTTCCTCTGACCTGACAAGGCCTCGGCCCCGGGAACGTCCTCTGACTAATGATGGTTTCCTTGATTAGTTAAGGAAGGTATAAATCATAACTGTACACGTAAAAAGAAAGGTCGCTCCCCATGAATGAACAACAGATGTACAACCAGAAGAGACGGTCTCCGCTGTTGTCCAAAGGTGGACCGCACTTTGTCACTGTCCGCATTTCAATTGTCCTGTTCTTTACCTGCTTCAACGCAGCTTTATTCAAACATTTCCTCCGGTCTACGTCCCATCTCTCTGGTCGTCCTGCCGGGCCTGGTGCCGCACGTGATGGGTTTGCTTATTACGAGGTCCAACTCGGTCGGGGAATAATGTGTGGAGCTCACGAGGCAGCGCTCAGCAGGAATACTAACGTTAATCATCTGAGGACGGAGCTGCGAGCGGAGGTCAGCAGGTAGTTGGAGATGTTTCATAGGTGAAGTCAACGAGGCTGCTGACGCTGCTGCTCCTGGTACGGCTACAGGTGACAGGACCAGAAGTCAG
The DNA here is from genome assembly GCA_016785265.1 of Paraplagusia blochii. NCBI lineage: Eukaryota > Metazoa > Chordata > Actinopteri > Pleuronectiformes > Cynoglossidae > Paraplagusia > Paraplagusia blochii. The sequence continues at coordinate 114,008 of JAFBJS010009053.1, read as the reverse complement.
GGAGATGTTTGTTTTACCATGTGTGTGTGTAAGAAATATTAGAAACATCATATATATTGGAGAAAAGGCTGGAGAAGACAGATTGAGATGGTTTGGACATGTTCAGAGGAGGGACAGAGGATACATTGGTAGAAGAATGATGATTGTTTGCGTTGATGTTTGTCACTTGAACAATGTCCCCTGAAGGACTGAAAATACTGAGGTATTGATAAAGGATTCTGCATTGCAGAGTATTGAAAAAAAAAAAATTAGCCATGATGGATGGGTTAGAGACACTAGGAATAGACAGAAGACAGGAGACAGAGCTAGAGGTGGAGGAGTTAAAGATGCTGAGATTCTCTTCAGGAGAGACAAGGATGGACAGGATCAGGAACTGTCTCTAGTTAAAGATGCTGAGATTCTCTTTAGGAGAGACAAGGATGGACAGGATCAGGAATGAGGTGATTAGAGGGACAACACAGACAGGAAGGTTTGGAGACAAAGCTAGAGAAGACAGATTGAGATGGTTTGGACATGTTCAGAGGAGGGACAGTGGATACATTGGTAGAAGAATGATCCTAGAGATGGAGCTACCAGGTTGGAGACAAACAGAAGATTGAGGGAGGACATGGAGGTAGTTAGCGTAGAAGATACAGAGGACAGGGGGGAGATGGAGAATGTTGACTTGCTGTGGCAACCCCTGAAAAAAAGGGACAAGCTGAAAAGAGAAGTCCAGTCATGTTCAAAGTGGGGGGCGTGGAGTTATGGGGAGACAGCAGAGACTATTTTATTATCCGTGTTGGAGTTTAAATCCCAACTTGAATGAGCCTAGAGATGGAGCTACCAGGTAGGAGACAAAGAGGAGATTCATGGATTGATGGATACAGTGAGGGAGGACATGGAGGTAGTTGGAGTCAGAGTAGAAGATACAGAGGACAGGGGGAGATGGAAATTGTTGACTCACTGTCCCTGAAAAAGAGGGACAGGCTTGTAAAGAATCGTTAGAGTTGATGACAGGATGAACATTAGTTTAATTCTGTGTGAAAAAGGACAATTTTTACAAAACTGGACATAATTCCCTTCAACGTCTCTTGTCCTCTTAATCTTTTCCTATTGATTTTCTCATTAGAAAAGCTAATAATTATTCTCTCTTTCATGTTAAAACATTATCATCATCTCAGTCAGTGATACAACAGTGTGTGTGTTTGTGTGTGTGTGTGTGTGTGTCAGTGTGTGTGTGTGTGTGTGTGTGTGTGTGAGTGTGTGTGTGTTATTGGATTTATCCGTGTGATTATTCCACTCGTTCTTTCTCGTCAGGTCTGGTTTTAACAACCTCTTGATGAACAATTAACATCCTCCAGGTCTCAACCTTCTCCTGAAGAGCTCTTCAGGTTTTTTTTTTTTACCAAACGCTGAGCTTCTCCCTCTCAGCGACGAGGCTATGCTAACGAAGGGACAAGTGTTGATGCCATTTAATACTAACAGTAACAGGAAGTGATGAGTGCAGAGCTGCGTCCTGTCTGTCCAGTCAACAACACTATTGATGTGATTAAAAAAAAAAAGAAGAAAATTTAATCCCACTTGAATATCGGTGTTAAGTTATGATCAGTGATTTTGCATTTTTATTCCCGAACTACGCTGAGAAATCCTTGATGATCTGTCAGTGTAGGTAGATGTATATTCAGCCCCAAACCATCACAGAGCCACCTTCAATTATGACAAATCTTATATAATTATATTTTCATATTTAGATTGTCTATTTTGATATATTTAGAGTGAGATTCTTTTCAAAGATGGCCCAGAAGGCTAAAGTATGTGTTACCACCAGGGCGGCGAAGTTGTCTCGCCATCTCCTGTCCTCTAACTCAGTGTTCCCCAACACTATTTGCACCACAAACCGGTCTAGAAATTTTTTCGTGGACCGGTCTTTGAGGTGTAGCTGATAAATACCACTAATGAAAATGAAACGTCCAGCGTAAAAGTGGTATTTTTTGGACATCTCCTGGACACTCAAACACGAGGGGATCTGGTCCTTTATCAAAACACTTTTCAGCGTCTAATAATAAATAAAACTTAAATTGTGTTAAGCTGAGCATCATCTCTCTGCGGCCCGGTACCAATTGCCCCGCGGACCGGCACCGGTCCACGGCCCGGTGGTTGGGGACCGCTGCTCTAACTTACCAATTGAATCCCTATTATACCGAATTCATGTGTAATTCTTGAAGTGAAATCCAATGAGGAATCCATTTTTTAACCTTCTGCTCAATTTGTCTCCTACACAATGAGCCGCCACACTGAACCCCCGGACCCTTCTCCCCCTTTTGGCTGGGAGCCCTGGCACGGCGCCCTCTGCAGATCCCGTCTTCAGCTCCCGGACAAGGACACTACCGCACCTGCGAGAGAAAAAGACAGGAAATACAATCGGGCCGAGGCTCCGTCTGCCTGCAGCCCAGGACGAATGTCCCGGCTGTAAATCCGCGCTGCAGGGTTGATAAGTTAATTGCCTGCACTGCTATCTCCGCACCAGTGTCTAATATAAAAAAGAGGCCTTCTGCCAGAGTTATTGTACAACAAATGGGTTTTGTCTCCGTACAGCAGGCGGCGAGGACGCTGACGGTGGACGGGAAAATGAGAGGTCTTCATTTGGAGTCGTTTAGTCAGCGACAGTTTGAGGGGTTGGGTTTATAAAAGCTATTTAATTGTTATTTCTGCCTTGTTTTTTTTTTTTTATTTTATTTTCTCCCAACCTTTACCTCTCGCTGCAGTCACTGAGTCGACCTGGACGCTGCCTCGTCCTCCGCTCATCACTTCTGTCTTGCGTTAATTCTCCGTCCGTGGGTAAAAAGAGTTCATGGTCCCCGAGCTGCTGTGGTACTGAGAAAAAAAAAGAGTCGATATCCATCGCAGATGTTTCTCTTCGGGATCCTTTGAGTGAAAGACAGATTTATGATCCGTCCTTGTTTACGCATGTAACCACACATGCACGCTCGCAAACAAGTCGGAGGAACCAGCGCACTCACATGCGGATCAGCACATGGTTTTATTGGAGGCCGGCCGCACCATTAATCACGGCTCAGCTGCTGGAGGTGCAGCACGGAGGAATGCAGTCCCTGTGAGGACACTCTCTCTGGGCTTGGACCGGGACCAAGGCAGCCTTGGTGTGGCTGCAGTTAGTCATGGCTTTTTCAGTTTGCTATTCAACCCCCACCCATCACCCACCACCCCTTCAATCTCTGTGCCTCAGTGTTTGCATTGCAGCTCACCACAGTTTACCCGCAGAACTATCACACGCCCTCCCTGTCAGGCTTAAAGGGCAAAACAAATCCCCAAATTGACCAAAGACTCAGGAGTGATAAAACATTTCACAGAATTTTTTTTTTTTTCAATCTTCTCTGTATAAAAAAAAGGAGGTTGTTGGTTAGAGTTCTGGAAATAAACCTAAGGAATCCTGGCCAGAAGTTGGAATTCTTATCGAGACCGACTCGCTTAAAACGTTTATTAAAATTAGCTGGATTTTTTTTCCACAAAACTAAAAGTCAGACTAAAAGTATCTTGTAGTAAGAGTTGTAGTAAAGTAGTGGCCTATTGAAGAAAAATCCAGGAAAGCAAAGTATTAGCCATGTTAGCCAAAAAAAAGTGTTTAGTTGTTAAAACTCTGACTTCAAGGAATGAAAACTGAGAGGTTTTGTCATTTTCCTTAGAACAGAAACAAAACCAGAAACATATATTTTTGTTTGTACCAGAACAGAAATGTTAAATTTAAGTATTTTGTACTTTTCTATGTAGGCTACATTTTTGGCTACAAGCAAAAAACAAAAATCAAGACCACCAGGGTGAATCCGTGAAGAAATCTCTGAAAGAAATGATTATGACAGTTATTAGGCCCGATTGTACTTAAGGCAGTGAATCAGAAATCATTATAAAAAGCTACTGTATAAATGCTTTATGAGTGTTTGCTGATAAAAACCCAGTATAAAATTGTCAGTGTCCCACTATTTTCTGCATCTTGAGCTAAAACTCTTAAATCTGGGATGTCAAACTCGTGGCCCGTGGGCCATTTGCGGCCCGTGGAACGATATTTTGCGGCCCCTAGCTTGATGTGAAAGTTGAATGTTGATTTGTTCTCCACATTTTATGGTAAATCCTATAGTTCTCCAAACCCCTGATCCACAGACCCCTTCTGGTTCAGTGTTGTATTACACAGAATCTATGGGGAATTACATTTTTATTACATTTTTTTGTATTGAACACTGGAAACTGACGTCACCCTTCGGTGAAATGATAGTGTGGGTGGTGGTCCTCAACTGATTTGACTTTGAGACCCCTGTCCTCAATGAATCTTTATGGAGAAAACTTCTCATAAACAGAGCAGACGATCAGACCATTAAACCAGTGACATCATCCTAATATCCAGAATATTCTCCAATGACTCTGAACAGGCAGAAAAACAACTTATTTATATATTTTTTTTCTCATGCTGCCTCTGAGTCACATATATATCAGGTTGTAATTAAGGTCAGTGGGAAGTTTATGCACAAATCCAGTTCATCTGCATTTCCTGGACAGGACCAAGGTCAGAGGGAAGTACAGACTGATGCATGGGGCAAACGCCGGCCCTGGAACATGAATGATGAGGACGGCGCCGTGTGTATTTGTCCGTGGAGTCGCTCATCTGTCTCCTCCATTAACCATGATTACATCCATTCACGTTAAGTATGAATTATTAACATACATGTAAAGACAATGATCAATCGGCCCTGAGCAGCAGCAGCAGCAGCAGGACTATTGTGACAACACTTGTGTTTGACTCTCCGGGACATAAACAACGTCTCTCCGTGGCCTCCGTGCGACGCTCGACTCCTCGTCACTGATTCATTATTCATACTTAGGGCCTGATTATTCCATTGTGTGCCGGGGCAAAATGGGATCATTAGCGTTCAATATGAGAATGTGAAAAATGGGAATATTGGAAAAGGAGGGGCAGAGGAGGGGGGGGTTAGGACCCCGCACCCCCCCAAAAAACAATCGCGTCTATTAGCTGATAAAGAATGGTAATTTTCCCAGTAGTAATTAGGATTAGCATAATATGATGGTGAATGCATGAGTGATGCTGCCATGATTGATACGTGGCGACGTGCTCCGTGATGAGCGCCTTATCTTCACCCTCCACTCCAGGCCTTTGTGTTAAAGCGTGGCTGCAGTCGGCGTCAGCGGAGGGTTTTGAACCGGCGCTCAGGGACCGTGTGTTCACAGAGCAAATATTTGTACAGTCAGATCCAGCAGGAGATGAAGAGGAGGGAGGGAGGAAGGGCAGAGTGGAGGCAGAGCGCTGGAACAATATGTGTTGAAACATCGTCCTGTGTTTAAACGTTCAGCTCTTCCTCCCTGTTACAGAGCAGGAAATAAAACTCAGATACAGATCTGTGATTTGGGCTGTTTTTTTTTTTTCTCTTTGAGTTTTTTAACAGTTTATTTTTAAAGTGTTGGATTTTTTTTTACCTGAGGGGTCTAAATCAATGGTGCAGGGACTCGTTTGGGTCCACAGGGTGTTCGGTACGAGGCCGAACGTTCCAAAGATCCAAAGTACGTTAGTTTTCTTTCAACATCACATGATATTTTTCTTTATATCCTGTTTCTGATTGGAAATAGTCAACCCTCCAAACCAACAATAAAAGCATGGGACGTCATGGTTTGATGCCGTTCATCTTCTTCTTCTCCTTTCTGCTTATCACGTTTTTCAGGGGTTGCCACAGCAGGTCAACAATTTCCATCTCACCCTGTCCTCCGCATCCTCAACTCCATCTCCAACCACCTACATGTCCTCCCTCACTGCATCCATCAATCTCCTCTTTGTCTCCTACCTGGTAGCTCCATCTCTAGGATCATTCTTCTCCCAATATAACCACTGTCCCTCCTCTGAACANNTCCAAACCATCTCAATCAGTCTTCTCTAGCTTTTTCTCCAAACCTTCCTGTCTGTGTTGTCCCTCTAATCACCTCATTCCTGATCCTGTCCATCCTTGTCTCTCCTAATGAGAATCTCGGCATCTTTAACTCCTCCACCTCCAGCTCTGTCTCCTGCTGACCATCTATTTAGGAATCTTTGTCCTTTCTCCTTTGGCCCTGTCCCTTTCTCAGGGGTTGCCACAGCGAGTCAACAGTTTCCATCTCCCCTTGTCCTCTGTATCTTCTACTCTGACTCCAACTACCTCCATGTCCTCCC
>JAFBJS010009053.1:91377-103521 GCA_016785265.1 Paraplagusia blochii | reverse complement strand
AAAATAGACAAAGAAGGGGAAAAAGGACATATAAGGTTATGATATTACCATACATAATATCAGGGAAAATTAGTTTTTTTCCTCCAAAAGTCCCAAATTTTAATGTTTGTTTTTTTTTTACAAAATTTGCTGGATTTGTGCATTGGATCCCGAGACGTTAACCTCAGTTTTGGGTGCAACCTACTGCATGTTTCCATATTAATTCTTATAAGAACAGGATATTACGTTATTCTGTTGTATCTAGGTATTGCAACCAATGAGTACGTTTTGGTAAGTAACTTGAAGTTTGAGGTAACTAATAAAAAACATCTAAAGTGCAAAAGTGATTGATATTGTAAGGTCCTTGTCAGGACGCAGGGGCAGTAGGCACCACCCAAATCACACTGCTCCATACTGTGAGCCTTCCTCTAGGTGGTGCGCCCACAAGGATTTTGTGGGTCGAAGTGGTGCTATGCTCAGAGCAGCTCTGTGGCAACTTGGCAGCAGGTGGATTCGAACCTGAAGCCTGAAGGGCCCAAGTCCAATTCCTTTACAAGAAGTGACCACTGCCGACAACAACAATGGTAAATTATTAATGTAAAGTAAAAACAAGTCAGTCTAAGGATAATCACCAAAATTCTGTAAGTAGGGTTGTAAAACACAGGTCATTCATCCTCCTGTTTTCACAACTGTGAATACCAAATTCACATTGCACTGCAACATACCTACCTGCAGGGGTTGAGCCAAAGCTAAGACCCTACCTGAAATGATAACATGACCATAGAAAAGTGATAAGGCTTTGATTCAGCATAGATCCTAATTTAGTACCCTGTGGCCCCCCGACTGTTGGCACAAATCACCATCAACCATGAAACTGCTGGAACACAAACCAATGATTTCAGCCATGTTTTCAAGGGTTCCTGATGGTTTGGAGGGTTCTACAAACCCCCCTGTCATTCCTTTTAAAGCTCAGTCTTTATTTATTTTTTTCTTCTGCATGCATCACTTTAAAGAGCTCTCGCCTCACTTACCTCCTCCCGAGTCTTCTTAATTGGGAGCAGGGTTTCAGGAACGGTGATGAAATCCAGATACAACCCCATTGTGAGTGTGTAACAAATCTCTGCCTGTACCACAGCAGATAGGAATGTGGCAGGCTGGCTAAAAGCTGAACAACGATGCTAAGCATGTGGGTTTCGGAGCTTCCAGAGAACCTGAAAGTTACATTCCACACTGGTTTCACACTCTCGGAAGGCTGCACAACCATGTGGGCTGCCTGTTCCCGTGAGTGACAGCTGGGCCACGGTGGAATGTTGCCATGTTCCTGTTAACCTCGCTGCTCTTCTTCACTGCCACTGAAGGAGCAGCTCACACTGCAGTGGAACTATGTTAAGAGCAAAGGCAAACAGTCATTTCAGACAGCACAAGTGAGACTGGGTTATTTATGAGCGAGATGCTGTGAGGAAAAAAAAAAATACAGCTTTGAATCACTTTTCCAATCAGGAATTAAATGGACAAGGCAAGTCCCTGACTGTTTGATAAACTTTGGACATCACATGTCATGTCAGGCAATGACAGTGGAAGGAAGGTTTGATCCAAATTGTGTGAAAAACCCAAAAGTACAGAAAAGAAGGCATGAAACTTGCTAGAAATAACAATATAGGCCTTTATCGCTGGGCTAGTGCAAAAATAACTAACTTATCCGTCAGAACAATGTTATGTTAGTGTAAGGTGTTGGATAGGAACATAGGAATCGAAGTTGCGCCGAGGAACTCTTCCCGTAATAAACTCCTATATTAGTTTCAGCCGCTAAAACTGAGGAATGTGTGACTTTAACACTTTCCTGCCTGAACAGGCTGAAATCCGCACGCATGATCTCAGCTCAGAGCGGACACACCCAGACATGAGATCCCGGCCATGGATGAGTTGGTGTGTGTATATGTGTGTATGTGTGCATGAGACATGTCCTACATGAGCAGACACATGCAGGATCGTTCAATATTGAGGCGGCCTCTGTCCCTGGAGGGGTTTGAACAGAAAAACACAGGAGCAGCAGGGATCGTGTTTCCCCCTAAACACCCCAGTGTTACAGAGAAGGGCCAATAGAAGGGTTGGTGTCCATGTTTCTGCATCACCATGGGCATCAAGATTGGACATGTTTGTAGGGGCGCTCACTGTTGTAGTGTCCCGCAATCCCCTGTTGAACGTCCATCTCTACAATAGGTGTTGAGTGATGTGGTTCAAGTGCATCTCCGGAATAATGTCAGCAAAAGCAAAGGTGCAGTGAAGTAGGAAGTTCGAGAGTAAGCAGCTGAAAATGGTATCTAAATAATTGGGAGTGAATGATTTAAGGTGCGGTAAGAAAAGGTTGTGTAGATCTTTGGTTAAGGTACCAAGGAACCAAAAGGTACCCAAAAAAAAGTGATCACCATTCATTAGTCTGGTCGTGGCTACAGTCCTTCACCACCCAAGGCTGCTGTCCTTTTGCAGGGTCTTGATTCTAAGTTGGTGTGCATTCCTGGTGTCCTAAATTTTGGGAAGACCAAGCAGACGCATGGTCCGACACGAAGACCAACTCCTCAGGTCCACCTACACTTGAAGGCTACTAATCAATCTTTGGAGGACCAACATTTTTTTGCCAGGGAAGATGGCTTGGCAGCGTGGTGAAAGAAGCCAAAAAGTTCTGGAAAAAACACCTCTCAACAGAGGTAGTGGTTTGAGACACAACCTTTCACTCACCTACAAAGCCCTTTTGGGAACAAGACCCAAAATATCCACGACCCATCAATACCCACCCAACGACTGGTAGCACACTCCACAGGTTTCCCTGGGTCCGTCCAACAGCGCGACCTAACGCCCCCTCGCCTCCCCCCTTTCTCCTCACTCACAGGATATAACTTCTGTTACTCCCCACTAACAGTTAGAACTGAAGAAGCTTCTTAGAATAGAGTTTTCTTCTTATATGATGGAATACCTAGCATTGAGGCGCAGTTACGTAGGAAGAGCTAATCAGTGCAACAACACAACAATAACACACACACACATTGTGGAAACTGGATTTCAGCTCAAACTGTAGAAGTAAAAAAAAAGAAGATACGTGATATCCCTTTTTTTGATATTATTATTATTATTATTGTTATTATTATTTATATATTAAAAAGATACACAGTCAACAGACAGGGACAAGAGCAGCACTCCTGAGGACCGGGATCTGTGAAAGGTCAATTAGAAATTGAAAGCAACCCGTTTTTCTTTGCCTCTTTCACGCCTGTGTTTTCAGTGTGTATGAATCTGTTCTTCTCAGAGGCGTGGAAGTGAATCACAGTAGATTTGTAACGGCATGAAAGAGGATAGAACAAGGCTGTGAAACATTGCTGCTCCACATTAATCAACAGGTAAAAATGTCACCGCCTGCACAGGCTCAGAATAAATATGTTGTATTTTGGTAAGGAATGCCAATAACAATCATAATAATCAGAATTAATTTCAATTAGTCTGGAAAAAGTCTTTATTCCTGAATATCCCAGAACACCTTTCTGTACGTTGCGGAAAGTAGTGTCAAAAGCAGGCCGCTAATCTAGCCTTATAGGGTTGGTAGATTCTGGTCATTGCTGTAGAATCTATTAAGATCTGAGTCATCCTCAACCAATCTACTATTCTTCAAAGTCCGTTGGGCAATTGTGTTGTTCACTTTAGCAGCCAGGCAAGAGTGGTGGCCTTGAGGTTAAGGAAGCAGTCCACAAGGCTTTGGGTTCAAATCCCCCAGCTGCCAGGTTGCCAATGAGGTGCTCTGAGCGTAGCACTTTCCCAACCGACATACCTTCCAGTGTGCTCTCCACCCACAGGAAGGTTCCCAGTATAGAGCAATGGGATTTGAAAAAAACAGGTTAGTGGATAAGAAGAAGATTGATGGGTTGACATTAGCAGCCATAGACCTACTTACATTTACACTGGACTAACTTTCATACTCAACTCGCTTTCATACTGGACCAACCCAAGAACGATATCTGATCAAAATACCTTTCTTATGTCTAATCATGCATGCTCTGAAAACGCTTGCTGCATGTTGGAAGGATCTTAACCCTAGCATCCTTGCAACAAGTACCCATCGTATCCCAAAATTGTATGCAGTATGAGGAGTATTAGCGTAAAGTATCAAACAACTGTGGGATTGCCCATATTACAACAACCATGTAAAGGCAGCACAGAGTGCACTGGGTCAGGGGTGTTAAATATGCCCCATGGATCAATCTGATGGTGTTAAACTGCAGCAGGTTTTGCTATGAGGGGCTGTATTGATAGGAGCATCAGTGTGAACGCGACCTTGGCTGCGATCAATAACAGCTTATTTGTTTGTGTGCACACAAGTGTTAAATTGTGTTGTCTCTTTTTACTTCTAGTTGTCCATCTTTGAGGGGGTCTTAGTTAGAGACAGGCTTTTAGGGAGGTGATGGTGAACAAATGAAACCAATGAAGGGTGGACAGCTGATGGAGTGTTTTTTTTTTTGTTTAGTCAGAACTACAGTTAAACATATCTCAGTTTTGGAAAAGTACTCTGATAGTACAACACACAGAACTGTACTGGCTATCCATTAATCCCAGAGGTTTTGGACCTACAGTGTTACACCTTTATCTGCATTTAACCCATCACCAAAATGAGCAATGGGCAAGGTTTAGCGCCCGGGGAGAAGTGTGTGGGGACAATACTATGTTTAGGTAACCTCAACGTTACCTTGACAGTAGGGGGATTCGAAACTGGGGGCCTTGCGCACCCAAGTCCGCTTCCTTAACCACTAGGCCACCAATGTATGGTGTCTTGCAGCCATAACCATCAAATGGCTGTACTAACAGGCAGAACACGTGTTGTTTCTTTTGCCCGTCTTCGTACCCAAACCTTAATCAGACAAATCTGAGGTTCTTATGTCCTATATTTTATTCTTTAGACTGTGTTGGAATAGGCACTTTTTTTTTCTTTAAGAGGAAGGGAACTCCAGCATGTCTAAGCACTTCATCAAGGATAGATCAGCAAAACAGTAAAGATTGACCAAAATGTAGCACTTGGCAAAAATGACAATAATTAGTTATTCTTTTCACTGTAACCAAACCTTATTAAAAAGACACAGGGAATCATTCATTGACATTTCTGTCTTTTAGTGGCAGTTAGTGGCCTAGTGGTTAAGGAAGCAGACTTGGGTCCGCAAGATCACTGGTTCTAATCCCCGCTAAGGTGCCCTTAGCATGGTATCATTCCCACTCACAGCTCCTCGATTGCTCAAAAAGCGGTTCACTGCTCACTTTGGTCATGGGTTAAATACAGAGGTGACATTTCGTTATGTGAATCACAATGTCACAATGTCAAAAAACCAGAAATGTAATCTTTTATAATAACTTAATTATTATGGACAAATCCTGTAGCTGATTGTGGGAACACGGAACGTGTCTCTACGTGTGTAGACCAGTACGATGGCGTCCACGAACTGGGCTTAACTTTACTCACATCAGTCTCTCCCTCTGATCCCGATAGGTGACACAGAGACTGACTCATTCCTCAGCGTTTTACTCGCCGAGCATCTGGGTTGAATTCTTCGGCTTTTATTCACTGGCTGCTATCAAGTGTTCTCTCATGAGCCTCTTAAAGTCTAAGGCTTTAAATGAGAAGGGGCAGCAGTGGAACTGTTAAAGCTGCTAAAGCTGCTGCCTGGGGAACTTTTACTCTTACATCTGGTTTAGAGGAGAACCACATCCACGTGATGGGTTCAAAACCCGGAGTCCTGACTGGATCATCTCCGAGCTTCCCTTTTACCAGATTTCTTGTATTACAATGAGTTTGCATATGGAAATAAAACACAATATGTTAATCTTTTGTTTGCATTAACACAGTAAAAGCCGTGGTTTTAATACAATTATCAAGAGTGTAGTGAACGCTACGAGCCTAAATTAATTCTCGCTCTTCGCCCGAGGTCTAATAGTGTCTAATAGACTCGTTCCTGGTATGAAAAAAACATGAATTCTCGTGTTTTGATGAGCTCATTAAAAATGTCTTTTTTAAAATTTGTAGCAAATGTTTATAAGGCCCAGTGTCGCCACGTAAAACTAATTTTTGATAAGAGGAATATAATTTAGTTATACAGTCGTTGTTCATTACTGAACAAAGCTGAAACCAAATTAAAATATAGAAATGACAATGAATGAATTGTTTGACTAATTAATGTCTATTGTGTCGTGATGTTCACACTTTGTTTAAGTAATTGGATTAAACTGGTTCTTTATGAGGACTTTTTCCAGATAAAATTTGATTTTTTTTTTTTTTCATTTTCTTTAAGGATAGAGAAAGGATTTTCTGATGAAGCTGTCTTTCTTTACAGTTCTTTACAGAACTGATCTTCAATGAAGAAGAAACAATTTCAGCTTGGCAACTTTTTTTTTTTTTTCAGGGAACAACACATTGTTTTGCTTTTTACACCAAGAAGCCTTGGTTCTTGACTCTACCAAGCCTGGGATAATAGGATTAGATGTTATTATATCGTGTCTTCTTCTTTGTCTCTTTTTTCAGGGGTTGCCAGAGTGAATCACCATTTTCCATCTCTCTTTATTCTCTGTAGCTTCTACTCTGACTCCAACTACCTCCGTTTCCTCGATCACTACATTCATCAATCTCCTCTTTGTCTCCTACCTGGTAGCTCCATCTCTAGGATCATTCTTCTACCAATGTATCCACTGTCCCTCCTCTTCTTCTACCAGTGTTTCCACTGTCCCTCCTCTGAACATGTCCAAACCATCTCAATCTGTGAGTGCCTTAGTATCTTCCAGCTACGTCATATATAATATTTGACAAAGAAAATTTTTAATATGTGATCTTCTAACACAGGTGGTTTAACACCTATTTTGCAAAGACATAGATAGATAGACAGATAGATGGAGAGACAGACAGAGAGATAGAAATGTCTCTCCTCTCTCTGTCTTGCTCTTCTCCCTGCGCGTGGAGGCCTTTTCCTCCAAAGATGTGCTTCCATCTATGATGACAGCCCCATGATGAGAGCGGCTCGGTGCTGTAGAGCACGTGACAGTCCTGTCACTCACACAGCGTCACACAGGGATGGGCTGCTGCTGGGCTGAACTGTGGAAATGACACAGTGAAACCTGAACCCCATCACCACCACCACCATAACCACCACCACCCCACCTTACCCCCGGTAGGAGAGGAGACCACAGGGGAAAAAAAACCAGGTGTCCTGCATCAGATGCTCTGAGGAGGGACCTCATCTTCAGCCCCCCCCAAATGTTTTACCCCTCCCACACAATGTCACTAGGTTCATGAGCCAATGGAGGCACCACAGGAATAGAAGTGACCTCCTCAGTGATCAGATAAGATCACCAGTGTTTCATAACCTTGATGACTTGATCACATGACACACTGACCCATATATATGTGTATATGTATATATGTGTGTGTGTATATATATGTATATGTGTGTGTGTGTGTATATATGTATGTGTGTGTGTGTGTATATGTATGTGTGTGTGTATATGTGTATATGTATGTGTGTGTGTGTATATGTGTATATGTATGTGTGTGTGTGTATATGTGTATATGTATGTGTGTGTGTGTATATGTGTATATGTATGTGTGTGTGTATATATGTATATATGTATGTGTGTGTATATATCTATATATGTATGCATGTGTGTATATATGTATATGTGTATGCATGTGTGTATAAATATTAAATGTGTACATATGCATATATATTGACATATGTCTATGTATATTTGTGTATATATGGTAAATTTGCACATATGCGTGTATATTTATGTACTTAAGTAATAATAATACATATATTTCCATTTATGTATGTGTTATATATACATTTATATATGCATATATTTGTCTGTGTATGGATATATGTGTGTATATGTTAAATGTGTATATATTTATATATGTACATATATTTATGTATGTATGCATGTAAATCTTTACATCATATATGTCTGTATGTGTATTTACTGTATACGTACATATACTGTATGTGTGTAAATATACTGTATATGTATACCACATATACTGTATATGTTTGGGCAATGTCTACAAGAAGTAAGACTAGGTGCTGTGTCATTGTGAAGTATTACACGTTGCCAGGACAATGTCCAATCGTGGTAAATATAATGCTCCACCGTGTGATTGATAGCCGGGGTGTCCAGTGCTAGCATGAAGACAGTAAATGTCAGTGTTACTAAGTGATGGACAAATCACAGACATTGTGAAAATGATAAACATTATCAAGGACGCCCCGAGGTGGGACGTTCACGGGGATGAACATGCTGTCAGACACACACACACGTCTAGTCACATTCAAGCACCTTCACTCTTCTTCACCTTTTTTGTCATGCGGTGGTTATAATCATGTAATGCAGGAGAAGAGCGCGGGACAAAGATGAACCTGAAATCGAGAACCTGGCTTTGCATCTGATTTATCTTCTATATAAACATCTGTTAGTTTATATCAGAGGTCAAGGTCCAATGTCCTCGCTGTCATATCGCCAAAGGGCCACATTAGCAATAAATGTTCAATTCAGAAGAAAAAAATTGGTAGATTAAATAAAATTTTTTTTTCCCACTGTGATACAAAACTTCAGACGAGTCTTGTAATACTCACATTCATCCACAGCAGTGTCTACCAATTGGAGCATCCAACAAAATCATTTTTTAGCATTGACTTGCAGTAGAATCTTTCAATAAATCTTACAGGTCCCGTTAACATTCTATTTTCAGATCAAGGTTGGGGCCAAAAAACATCACTCCATGGGCCACAAATGGTCCATGAGTTGCAAGTTTGAGGCCTTTCAGTTTATATAGAATGTAAACTGAAAATGTGGGATATGGTATCGGAATAGATGGGCTGTAGTTGTTTCTATTGATAGAAGTTCCTAAAATTTTGACCAATAAGACCAATAAGACCAGATTGATACTAAACCTGAGTTTCAGCCAATAGAAATTACTTTTTACAAATTACAAAGATAAAACAATTAATTCATTCATCTTCCTCTTGTGAATTTTATGGGTCTCAGGGACAACAGTCTCCACAACTGCCACCCAAATCACACTGCACCACACTGAAAGCCTTACTGTGGGTGGTGTTCCCACTGTCCTATGGTCAGATCACCTTAGTGGCAACCTGTCAGTCGGTGAATTAGAACCTGTAGACTTGCGGACACAAGTCTGCAAGTCTCCGTCTCCCACCAGGCCACCACTGCCCCTGTGCACACATGAACTGTCACCTCATTTACGTCACTGTATCTACAAACAACACTACAGCCGCGCTGCAACAGTCAGTGGCGGTGAGAAGGACTGTTTGAGGAGGAGGAGGAGGAGGAGGAGGAACCTCCTTTATTGACTCTGTGGTTTAACCTTGCACCTGTTATGTGAGGCATTAGTAGGACTGGGATGAGGGGCAGGTGGAAAGGTGAAAGCAGAGCTGTTGATAGGCTGGCTGTAAACAGGTATGATTGATCATGTGACTCTTCACTGTGATATAATTCCTTTTTTAAAGTACAGTGTTCCCTCGATGCACTTCTTCATCAGATTTCAATGTTTTTAAAAAGTCAGATCTCACTAAATTTTTGCAATAAAGAACATTTTGTAAACCAAAAAAATACATATAATAGATTATATATAAATACATTATACATAATAAAGACATAAAAATATAGCGAAAAAATATTAAAAGGCATTAGAAATTATACAAAATTTACCCCAAAGGAATTAAGATAAGTGCATCTGTAAACAATCATCCTTGTTTTCCAAAACAAGATGGTAGAAAGCATACTATTGGTTAACCTAATGCCTACTCAGCGTACTATTGGCTAATAGAGATCTTATGTTGCTATATATATATATATATATATATATATATAAATATATATATATATATTAAATGGGAAGCTTTTAAAACATATAGACATAAAAATATATCTATATGTATGTGTACGTACGTATGTATGTGTGTATATATGTATATGTATATTTATATATACATGGGTATATCTGTATATATATATGTGTATATGTGTACATATGTATGTATGTATATATATATGTACATATGTATGTATATATGTATATGTATATAAATACATACATATATATATGTTTACTTCCAGTGGGCTCATCACCTGCAGGCGATTTGGGTGGCAGTTGTGGAGACTGTCCCAGTAATGGATGAGCGGACGGATGGATGTCAATATAAACTAACCGGACATAGTTGTATCCTCTCAGTTTCTCCTGTGCAGGTTTGTTGACGTACCATTATGTTCTGTGAGACATCTTTGACCATTCGACCCACACATGCAGCTCCGATCCGGGTTCATGAACCTTCTCTGTGGCCGGTTCAACCGTGCCATAGACCTTGGTGGAGATGTTTGTCTCTCCTCTGTCCATAAACCTTCACCTCCTGATTCACCTCGGGTTCTTGGAGTGATCTGGAGTGCAGACCTCCAACGAGAAAAGATGGGGAAGTCACTGAAGGTGCCACCGCCGAACAATAACCCATTGGCTGTTGCCTTTATTAATTACCTCTGGAAGGAGACTCATATGTTTGTGCTCCTAAAACACACACTCCATCATCACGACTGTAAACTGCGTGACAGGAACCTCAGACTTTCACAGAATTGTGTCCTGATACAAAATGCCCTGCGGCAGTTTTTGGCTTCCCGCCGCTGTAAACAGCATCATTATTTATATCCCCCAGTCTCTCTATAAAGGTGTGTGTGTGAGAACAACAGCGACTGTTAGCACACAGACCTACAACCTGCATCAACAGCAGCGTGGTCTTTATTGGAGACGTCAGTGATCTGCTCACGGTTTGGTGGAGCCATTGTTGAGCAGGTTCATATTCTTAAAAGGTGCAGGGGGCAGAAAAGCTTTGGTTGTTGTAAACAGCATGAATTTTTAATCCAGGCTCAACATTCTGGAGTGGGTAATGTGTTTCAACAACCAGTCTTTTCTCCAGGGAGGAGGAGACGGTGGGAGGAGAAAGTGAAAGAGGAGGAGATGGAGGGAAGCCCTGAGCTCCTGTTGTGAAGTTTCAGCACTGCCAGAGTTCTAGACGAGTCGGTGTCTTACACCACAACAACCTAACAAACGCACAAAAGATACATAGCAGGTACGGACAAAGCATCCCTCAAATGTGTCGCGGAGTCGCAGAACTACAGTTTGGCAGGAAATACTGAGTATACAAACAGTACTGACTCACACTGAGCAAAAAAAAAAAAAACTCAGAGCAGAATGTTCCATTGGGCCTCCCTCTAGTAAATAGTATTTTTTATTTCAATATTTATAGTTTCCTTGTTGTTGTTATTATTGTTATTCTAATCTATGCATTTTTAACCCTTCTTTAATGAAAAAAATATGTTTACAGTGAACCCTAACGGTATATCATTCCAGAAATATGAGTTTTATTTGTTATAAATAAGTTACTTTTTAAAAAATTTTCTTCAAACAGGAAAACTTTACAAGGAAACTTCTAGTTACAAGTTACTTAAGTATCTTTATCAGCAAATACTTCACTCGTTCATGGTCCTTTGGCTATTTTGTAACAAAAATATAAAATGTATTAATATAATAATGTAAAATACGTGATTTTTGTATTACTGCTTTTTCAATATCTAAGTCTTTTTATATGTTATGTTTAGATTATGGGATATTCTAATTGAATTAATATTATATTTTTAAGGAGCTGGAATTCATTAATTGGTTAATTCTTATTTTTAGGCAGGAAAATCAAATCAATAAAAAAAATATTAAATTAAATTCAGATACTAGTGAATTTATAAGTTTTTTTCAGTATATCTATCTATCTATCTATCTATCTATCTATCTATCTATCTGGTATTTGCTGGCTTTAACATGAAGTACAGGTATTTCATTGGAGGCCTTGGAAATATAAATATAATTTTATTTTCAACTATCTTTCCCCATAATTCTCAGTTGGCCGTTCCGCCGAATTCCAGGTAGAATTTGTGACTAACATTTAGCTAATTTCAACAAATTCAATCAAAAAATGGTTTAGCTCCATTCCAGCTATCGATCTTTAAACGTGGGACTGAAAATAGATGAGCTCCTACTGGAGGCATTTCTGCTGTCATGGTAATGGCTTCCATGAAAATGTAGAC
>JAFBJS010009053.1:74244-91252 GCA_016785265.1 Paraplagusia blochii | reverse complement strand
CCATAATTCTCAGTTGGCCGTTGCGCCGAATTCCAGGTAGAATTTGTGACTAACATTTAGCTAATTTCAACAAATTCAATCAAAAAATGGTTTAGCTCCATTCCAGCTATCGATCTTTAAACGTGGGACTGAAAATAGATGAGCTCCTACTGGAGGCATTTCTGCTGTCATGGTAATGGCTTCCATGAAAATGTAGACGACAGGTCACAGGGTTAAATCAAAGAACTGCTTTTTAACCAACAAAAAAGCAATGGAATTCTCTCCCTCTCCTCCTCCTCCTCCCTCCTCTCTCCTCCGCCATCCCTCCCTCCTCCTCAAGTGATTAAATTGCTGATTGATTTTTGTATCTCCGCTCGATTCCTCGGCCCTCGCTCTGCGTCTCTGGCCATTGATCCTCAGAAGGCTGCTGACTCCAGAGTCAGAGAAGCCCATCCTCTCTGGCCTCCGGAAATGAACTTGTTAGATGGGCTGTGCGATTTATTGCTCGTGAGGCCGAGGGTGTCTCTGTGTGAACGGGGGAGCGTCTATAGGGGCTCTGTGTGCACGTGTGTGTGTGTGTGTGTGTGAGTCAAACCCACTTTTCCAAGGGCTTTCAAATTTATTGCATGTCTGCATTTCTCCGTATCCACTGCATGAGTCTGTTGTCTCTGTTCAGGGAGTTTAAGGGTTGATTTTTCTCCCCTCTCTGGGTGTGGGTGTGTGCGAGAGAGAGGACGTATTTCATCTTTTTTGACAACATTACATATGCAGAGCTAGTTAAGAGTTGTTTACTGATTATTAATAAATCTTAAATGTAATAAATTTTGTCATCAGTGATGTGTTTATGATCCTGTTTCAACTCTCACTTCTTCTAGGAGAACTTTACACCCCAAACTTTTTTTTAAGTAGGTGATTTTCTTTTTTTTCATCTTATTATGTCTTGGAAATATTTTTGCCTGAAGGTTTAATGAAACTGAAGGAGAGGCTGATTTTTTTTTTAGACACAGCTACGATTTATCCTGATCGATATGCTGAGAATTTTCTCAGGTACGTGCAGACATATCGTCAACTGTGATGTCAAACCAACCATTAACATTCTCTTTAACTCTCCATTTTCTCTAATCTTTGCTTTAATTCTTACTAAAAAAAATTGAAAATATGTCTACAAGCTGAACTTAAGATGTATTTAAGTTAATTAACAGGTTGTTAAAATTAATATGTACACATAACAGCAGATTTATCTGATGTCTGTCTATCTGTCTATTCATCTCTGTCTATCTGTCTTTTTGTCTATCTGTCTATCTGTATATTCATCTATCCATCTGTCTGTATGTATGTCTATCTGTCTGTCTGTCTGTCTGTGCATCCATCTACTGTGTCTTATTGTTTTTACCCTAAGTGAGAAATGGAAAGAACATGCTCAGTGCACCATGGGAGTTTCCCCCAGCAGTCTAGGCTGTACAGCAGCATAATTAGGAGATACGGAAGCTCTGATTTACTTGACCTCTGAATAAGATTTATTTATGTTACGAACCATATTCATAAAGATAATAGTAAATTATGAGACCAGGAATTGGGCCACAGTAACATTAACTAGTACTGGTACTGTTCTATACCGTAATTGAAATAATGTATATATGGAAGATACACAGTGATATACAATTTATCTGGATGTTTATCAGAGAAAATGCTTCCCTAGTGTGAAAGTGAGAACTAAAGTCACTCGGATCAGATCCAGTTGTGAACCCCACTCACCGACTCCACCCTGTACCACAGTCTCAGCCCGCTCCCCTACTACTACCCACTGCAGCCTCCTCTGGGGTATATTGATTGGGCTCCATTTAAAAGCCCTGTTCTCCCACTGTTATTTACTCCAACAGTAAATCTTTACAATGCAGTAAAAGACAGTTTTACACACTCGGGTTATACAATCTCCCGCGCTGGACAGACAGACACGTGTCATGAGTGGAGAGCGAGGAGGTGTGAGTGAAGCATCTCATCTGGGCTCACTGACCAGGAAAGTCCTTGGCAGAGCTTTAAAAAGTACTTCAGTAGGATGAAGTAGCAGCGACTGTGTAATCACACTGTTGTGTAACATCAGCCACAGAGAATGTTGCAGAAAAATAATTAATTTTGCAATTTGTCTAACTCTTCAAACTGAGAAACCTTTAGGAGAGACAAGGATGGACAGGATCAGGAATGAGGTGATTAGAGGGACAACAACAGACAGGAAGGTTTCGAGAAAAAGCTAGAGAAGACTGATTGAGATGGTTTGGACATGTTCAGAGGAGGGACAGTGGATACATTGGTAGAAGAATGATCCTAGAGATGGAACTAGGAGGTAGTTGGAGTTAGAGAAGAAGATACAGAGATACGAGTAAGTTTGTGATTGGGTGCAAACGAGCTAAATTTGTGTTTGACTAGTGATTGAGTAGTTTTGCTACTGAGGTAGCTACCTACCTAGCTACCTGCTACCTCCTGAGGTAGCAAAACTATGCACCCGTATCTGGTCCACGTAAGAAAAGTCTCAAAAGTACAAATTCGTTTGCAGTTTCACAAATTAAAAGCACGATTTGCATGCACATACGGAAATTCACAAATGTAGTGTGAAGAATTCACAAACCTATTTTGATGTTTGAAGCGCTGTTTGTGTTCTTCTGTACATTTGCGGATACATGCTTACGAGTGAGTTCTTTTAAAGACTATTCTGGGTCGATACTAACATTTTTAATAGTTTTAAGTGTCCAAGTCAGTTGTTGCACCATGCAATGCTGCACTTCAAACTTCATTGTGATCATACCTGTCAGTGACACTACTATATCCTCTTATTAGTTGTCTCCAGTCTCTACGACTGCCACCCAAATCACACTGCACCATAATTCGAGCCTCCTTGTTTTCAATGAACCCACTGGAAGTAATGTGAATCGGGTCAATGCTATGTTCAGAGCACCTCAGTGGCAACCTGGCAGCTGGTGGATTCGAACCTGAACCCTTGCGGACCCAAATCTGCTTCTTTAACCACTTAGCCACCATTGCGGCCCCACAATTATTATTAATAAGCCAAAAGGGTCACACAGTTTACCCGAGAGCAGTGTCGACCCACCAGTGAATGTTCCGTCTATTAATACATCGGAACCCATGTTTCAAGCAGTGAAGTCATGCACCAGATTTGACTCCTGGATTCTCCACAGGTCACACTGCAGCGGTGTAAATCTTTGGGCCTGGATATCAGCGAGCTCTTTATTTCATTAGAGGACATGTGCTCCCCTTGTTCCCCTCACTCCCACCCCCTCCCGGGGTCCTCGGCTCTGTCCAGGGGCCAGTATCACCGCGGCGCACGTGTCCGGCTCACACCAGAGGTAATAATTACTTAATTTAGGAGCAAAGAGGGGGCGGTGGGGTACGTAGGCCACACCGGGGTGTTTACTGGTGTTGATGCAGAGCAGACTTCAAAAAGCCACTGGGCCCATAACTTAGCTGTGTCTCCCTCTACGGGGAGGGTTTCAGGAGGAGTGGAGATGAGTCCGAAAGGGAGAGGAAGTCGGCGTGTATATCTTTCAGCAGCTGTTTAAATGTTGCCTGGCTGTTGACTCTGTTGCTCTATTTATTCTTTGATGTCAGCAACACCATCATCCAGGATCTTTTTCTCACCAGCTCAACCCCCTATGGTGTCTTCTTCTTTTTTTTTTTTTTTTTTTCCAACCACACAACACTTATCACTCTTGAACTTGGCGATCCAAAAAAAAAATCACCCACCAATCCTGCTGCTGCTGTTGGTGCCCACATGGGATAGCAGAGCTGGAGTGTACACTGGAGAAAGATCATTTGGAATAAACAATAAATAATTCAACAGAGCGGTTAAATAAGTAATAGTGTGATATCTATTTCTTTGGTGGCGCTATTGCCTTCCTTTACTTATTCATGGCCTTAATAGACACCCTGTTTTTTTTTTTGTTTTTTTTAACTATGAGAAGCAAAGTCTGAAAAGTCTACAGAGAGCCCGTTGAAGTGAGTCCTTCAGGGGGAGACCTGCTGCTGCTGTTGGTGCCCACATGGGATAGCAGAGCTGGAGTGTACACTGGAGAAAGATCATTTGGAATAAACAATAAATAATTCAACAGAGCGGTTAAATAAGTAATAGTGTGATATCTATTTCTTTGGTGGCGCTATTGCCTTCCTTTACTTATTCATGGCCTTAATAGACACCCTGTTTTTTTTTTTTTTTTAACTATGAGGAGCAAAGACTGAAAAGTCTACAGAGAGCCCGTTGAAGTGAGTCCTTCAGGGGGAGAAGGGAAAGTTAGAGCTTAGTTTATCTTGTCTATTTCTTCCCCCTCTCACCATATGTGTTTTCTCTCTTTTTTTTTTCTTTTTTTTTTTTTTTTGAAGTGGCGAGACACAGAGCCGAGTCTAGACTTTTTATTTTGTGGTGGAGGAAGAGGTGGAGGAGGTGAGGGAGAACGGGTCAAGGTGTCACATGAGCCAGCTGTGGAATTCTGATCAGAGTGACCTCCCCACTCCTGGTCTCCCTCTCACACACACACACACACACACACACACACACACACAGGGTACCGGTCTGGTCTTCCATAATAGCCATGAGATGCTCCAAACTCCTCCCACCCTCAGACCTAAGAAGGATTTCTACCTCTCCCGGGGGAGATGGAATGACTCTCTCATATCTTGGAACCATGACCACAAATTAGGTGAGCGCTCCTGTGAAATGTTGCCTGTTTCAGAGTGGAGCTGCTGAAGGGGGCTTAACAGCGCCAGCTTGAAGGCTTTAGGAAAACTCCAGAGACTGGAAACAAGCCAGGTGTGTGGACATCAAATGACAATGAAGTAATAAGACAACACTTTCCCAGACCCTCCTACCTGCGGCGGCAAATACAAACTACGGCCTGGGGACCAGGTACAGCCCGTTTAGCTTATAAATATGGCCCGCCAAGCTAGTCCAAAATATATTTCTGCTTACTTCTGCCTTCGCCCTGCAAAGACTGCATTTTCACATAAAGGAATTTAAAAATTCACTATTTTACAATTTTTTAGGTATTATTTCTTGGTTCAGACGAAGGTCACATCATTCTATTTCTAACTTGACCCCCAGAGTCAAATTTAGGACCAAAAATTTTGCCCCCACTTAGGTTGTAGTTGAAGGTTTGCATCTGCTTAGTGACATAAATCATGTCTCCTAAAGGTTGATACTCACTTATTGATAGCAAAGTAATAAAACTTTTTGCCCCGAGAAGGACACACGACCCACATGTGTTTTAGAGATAAATGTGACTTGATATATATTTTTCTTAATTGAACAAATCTGCTATCAGGCTGGGGTTTAGATGGAGCGTAAAAGAAACATAAACATATCAGTCTTATCCCACAAGAATGCTCAGGCCGGCTGATGTCATTGAAGAAGTATGTAGCAGTTGTATGTGCTTTCGAAATTGGAATAATACTAAGTAAAGGGGGGAAAAAAAATGCATGACCTGCCAGATTGCGCTGACCCACAAGTCTAGGAAGACAAGTCAAAGACATTTGGAAAAATATCACTAGGAAAATATTTGAGAAGATGTAAGAAAAAAAAAAAAAAATCCTGCCCGGTCAAAGACTCCGAAAGGAAACATTTACGACAAAACTTCCATATTCCAACTGATTCTTCAGAAGTAACGGCTAATAAATCACAAGTACTAGAACAGTTTTCATCGTTGATAAAAGATAGAACAAGATAATCTCTATCTTTGAACTCTAAACCGTGTTCCTCAAACCTTTTTGCTCTACAGATCAGTTAAATGTCTCGTACTATTTCCTGGACCGGTCGTTAGGTTGTGGCAGATAAATACCCCTTAATAAAATTACATTTCTTTGAGTTCTGAAATATTTTCCTACCTATAAAATCTTCCTACCCAAATTAACTGTGCATGCGCACAACAAGGGTTTCCCAAGTGGACACAGCCTATAATTATCTGCTACCTGACCCATATAAAAGGTTAGAATCTTGTATCAATGACTCTGTGTCATTTTGAGTTTATTGTTGTTGTCTTCACTGAGAAAATATTTCCTAATCAAATATATTTGCATTATTGATGATGGAATCCTAGCCATTCTATTGGTCAGTTCTTTCGTTGATATGGGTATGGATCAGGTGGAAGTAATAGCCAGATGGGGTCAAAAGGAAACATTATTTCTCTGTGGCCCAGCACCAATTCACTGGGGGGGACTCTTGCAAAAGACAAATTAATGAAAATAAAACTGTCTTTTCTAAGTCAATGTAGATTCTCAGTTTCTAAAATGGCCTGTCAAGAGACATTTACTGGAAAAACTTCAAGTCAAGTTGTATAAAAATTCTACTCTACCTATGACTAAGATCAGAACTTTCTGAAAAAAAAAAAAAAAAAAAAAAAGCTTGTGAAATAAAATACCCCCATACACAGACATAGATGATCTCTGTCGTTATTACTTTAGTCTTCTTTAAAAATATTCTTTTTCCATGAGGGAAACAAGTTTCTCTTACTGATCGTCTGACAAATAAAAAACCCTGATGATTCGACGTCTACAGCTAAGTGCGTTGGACTCGTCTTCTAATGTTGTCTTGGCTTCATTTAATAAATTACAAACCAGACGCCACGGAAAAAAAAAAAAAAAACTCAGTGTTTTTAACCACCTCTGCTAATGCACTGCTCTTCCTGTAATTCACTAGTTAATAAAGATGACAGTATGCAAGCAGCAGTGAAGTACAGTGAGTGGGCCGCGGGGGGTGGTGTTGTTCACGTGTTGACACCATCTAATATGTTGACAAATGTGTGCTTTAGTGGCCAGTCAACAACTCACTAATATACGGCCGCGACACTTTGTGTGAGGAGGGACCGAGGCGCTGCAGAGGCTGCGGCGCGGGGCTGAACTGGAGACCGGGCGGCAGAATAGTGTAAGTGTTTTAGCAGATAGGTGGACGAGAACATGCCGTCATCCTGAAACATGGTCCACTGCAGCCAGAGGCCGTAAATCTTCCAGCGTCTGAATTTCAACTCTGGCTGGAGAGTGAGGAGGCACCTGCAGTCCTGCAGTGCACTGAGGAAAACACACACGCCGCGTATTCCTGCACACATGCACACACCTCCATTATGGAAGGCCAAGGTTGTTTATGCAAAGGCTGTTCCATTTCTCAACATGGCCACGTTTATGTAAAATGCACCCGTGGGCTAAACCGTGTGATAATTAGGACTATAATTAATTGACACACTAATGCACTGCATTTTCACATATTTATTTTTGCATATTAAATTGCTTTGTTAAACAGCCTGCAGTTTTGATATTTTTATATTCTATATTTTTTTTATCAAATAATTATTTATGTCATTAATTATTTTTTCAAGCTTTCCTAGAATTATTATTGTGGTGACACACAATCAGTGCGTAGTGAAACTAACCATTCTCATGCCAAACCTGGGCAAAGTAAGGCCTGGGGGCAGGATGTGGCCCATTTGGCATTTTAATTTGGCCCGTCAAACTTTCTAAATTATACTACTAATTTATTTTATCATTATCCTCCTGCCTTTTCTATGTATTGTATTATACAATACAAAGAGTAGAGTCATTCAGTCATTTTTATGCCATGTATCTCAGTTCACACAATGCTCACTTTCAACGATGAAGATGAAAGCCAAAGATTGATGGATACAGTGAGAGAGGACATGGAGGTAGTTGGAGTCAAAGTTGAGGATCCAGAGGACAGGGTGAGATGGAAATTGTTGACCCGGTGTGGCAACCTCTGAAAAAAAAGGGACAATCCAAAAGGAAAAGATGAAAAAGACGCAATGCTCACACTCGCTCTACTCCTGACGTAGCGCTTGTCGCAAATTTTAGTGTCCCTCGTGGCTTGGGAGTCAAAATAATTGTCCACACCTGGTCTTGAATCTGCTTACATTCCTTATAAGAAGGTGACAATCCAAAAAAAAGGGTGAATTTTGCTTCGCAATGTTAGTAAAAGTTAAGGTTGAAGCATCCAAAGGCTATGTCGCCACGTTTCGTCACCAGAGACAAGGACCTTTAACAAGACAATGAATAATAAAACGCATGCCTTATGTTACAGCATGAACCACTAATATTACAAATCTCACCATTACTAATGC
Organism: Paraplagusia blochii; assembly: GCA_016785265.1. Taxonomy (NCBI): domain Eukaryota; kingdom Metazoa; phylum Chordata; class Actinopteri; order Pleuronectiformes; family Cynoglossidae; genus Paraplagusia; species Paraplagusia blochii. The sequence continues at coordinate 83,147 of JAFBJS010009053.1, read as the reverse complement.
ATTTGATATGATCTTAGTTTGACACCTGTGGTCTAATCTGATTGGAAGCAACACTTACTCCTTCAGTTGACACTTGAACATTACGTAACCCACCTACATCATCCTTCACTCCTGTGTTATCTTTGTTCCTCCCGGATTCTGAAATACGTATCAACAACAGACATTTCTGTCCTCTTTGGAAAGTCTTTCACACCATATCTACCCAGAACCTCCTCATATCCCCTGCTCTTTCAACAACATGTCCATTGAAATCCGTTCCATTTGCTCCCCTCCCCCCTAGGGGACGCCGTCTACTGCTGTATCTGCCTGGCTCCAAAAGTCCTCTTTATCTTCCAACTGTCAGCCGAACATATTTAGACTCACATCCTCTACGTCTACCTTCAAGCTTCATGAAACTGAAACTGTTAACATCTACAGTTTTCTTTGGTGAGAGTTGGAAATCACCTCGATCATCTCTGGCCGTGGATCTTCTCTACTAGAGGGACAACACAGGGAAGGTTTGGAGTGAAAGCTGGAGAAGACAGATTGAGATGTTTTGGACATGTTCAGAGAAGGGACAGTGGATTCATTGGTAGAGATGGAGCTACCAGGTAGGAGACAAAAAGGAGATTGATGGATGCAGTGAGGGAGGACATGGAGGTAGTTGGAGTTAGACTAGAAGATACAGGGGACAGCGTGAGAAGGAAAATGTTGACTCTTTGTGGCAACACTATGAAAAAAAGAAACAAAGACAAAAGATATTTAGCTTTATCTTCATCATGTCTCCTTCTCTTCTTGTCATTGTCCTATCACGCTCTCGCCTCCTTTCCAGGTCTTTTTCTGTCACCTAATGTGTCCTCCTCTTGTTTTCTCAATGGTCTTCGACCAACAGTAGAACCGTATCCACGGAATTCTTGGAGTAAAGGTGCAGGAGATGCTAGTTCTTAATCCAGGCTTCAACTGTATGAAGTATGAAAGTCATTTTTTATTTTTATTTTCATTTTTTTGCTTGTGCAATTTGGCAACTAGGAGGAAAAGGAATGCTTCCCTCAAGGGGCTGTGTTTCCAAATTAATAAATGTTTCAAAAAATATTGACCCTTGACAATTAATCAAAATTTTTAGAAAAGCCCTGACCCAGCCAAAAGATGAAGAATAAATACTCTACTAATTAAATGTAGTTTTTAATCAGCAAAGAAATTGATTTAAAAAATACCTTTCAAATTGTTCAAATTTAGAGCAAAACACATCGGATATATTTTTCTGCAAATGAATATCCAGACATACGTCGAAGCTAGGTCATGGAGTTTTTGGTTTTTGAAGGGTTGGACTTCAGAGGTTCGCAAAAATGTTGCAAAATCATAAACTGAACCAGGGCCTGACTTTTCAGGACCAGAGGGAAGATGACAAGTTAAGGTCACCTAGATCTGGACGCCTGGGAATATCATTGCCTAAATGTTGACATGATGTAGTTGTAGTTGGGTGGGTGCTTGAAACTGAGCCTTTCGCACTAACTCATGATAGACTGTATCCTCGTAGCTCTAGAGCAGTGGTTCCCAACCACTGGGCCGGGAACCAGTGACGGTCCACGGATGAATTGGTGCAGGGCCACAGAGAAATAATGTTTCCTTTTGGCCCCACTGTCTATTACTTCCACTTGATCCATACCCATATCAACAAAATGGGTATGTAGGTACCGGTAGGAGAAAGTTATAGGCTGTGTGCACTTGAGAAATCCTTGTTGTGCCCATGCACAGTTATTCGGGTAGGAAGATTTTATAGGTAGGAAAATATTTCAGAACCCCGGATATGTAATTTTATTAAGGGGTATTTATCTACCACAACTTAACAACTGGTCTGTGAAATGGTGCGAGGCCTTTTACTGGTCTGTGGCGCAAAAAAGGTTGGGGAACACTGGTCTAGAGTTAAAAGATAGAGATAATCTTCCAGATTACTCAGACAAATTCAGCTACTTTCAAGAAAAAGTACTAAAAAAGACCAGGGAGCAACAACCTGAAGTATTATAAGTAGAGATGTATGATTTTGCCAATACTATCCAAAGACTTATCAACCAATACCAAATAGTAGCAATTCAGGCAAATATTGCAAAACCCATTCATTGTGTTATTAGATTTTCATTATCGTAGAAAAAAAAAAAAAAAAACGTAAACAATCTCATCTTTATTGCATAATTACGTTAATATTATGCCGATAATAGTGGCCGACCAATAGGGTAGGGGCTAGAGTCGGACGTAAGAAGTATATGTTACTCAATAAGTAGTACAAAATGTACGTGAATTAACTCATGTCTCCTAACAAAGACACACACTCACAGACACACACCTCTCAGAATGCTGCGTTAAGACTAGGGATTAGAATACACAGTCAGCACTGCACTCTCTGGGGCTATGCCTGTTTAGAGACCAAACCTCCGTCCTCCAGTTTCCGATGGTTCTCAGGAGGCCCATCTCCATACAGCCCATGTGACCCATCTGTCCAGTGTGTCTAACTGAGCTCCTGTGAGTTTAATACAGCAGAGAAACATGGTAAGGCAAGGAGCGGTGAGGGAGGGAGAAGGAGAGGTAAACGAGAAGGCCAGCAACATCTGGGAACCATCAAACCCGAAAAAGAGCCTTAGATCCTGAGATTCCACTGTCCGACCCTCTGCTCTCCTCAACTCTCCTCCTCCACCTTTCCTCTTCATCTGTGTCCCCCGTCTCTCCTCCGCTCTCTCCTTCCACCCTCCTCTTGCTCTCCTCCCAGCTGCCCATCATTTCCTCATCTCTTCGGCAGCGGGCCGAGTCCAAACAGATTGTCTAACGGTTTGAAAAACATACTCCCTTTTCTCCGCGGCCTCCACACTCCGTCCTGCATGTGCCTTTCTAGAGAACAGACTCTTTCTTTCATAGTAGAGGAGGAGGTGCTGGTGTCAGCTGCTCGCCGGAGCTGTGTTTCACCTCATAGAAACAGGGACCGTGGTCAAATGAGTTCCTACGGAGTGACTCATTGGTTAGATGTTGGTCAACTCAATGGAATGATCACATTTTATTAAAATATCATGGGAAAGTGTGAAGGTATTTGTGTTTTAGGTAAATACACAGGGTATACAAGTAAGTACTAGGAGTGATTCAGGAGATAGGATGTCCTGCCATCAATAATTGTGTAAACTTTAGACAACAGTCATGATCAGGACACAAGTTCAGACTTGGGGAACACCAGAGGTACACTACTGATAATATGTTCAAAAACACATTACACACAAACCCTTTTATTTAAACTCTATTTATCCCTAGCTAGTATCCTTCGGGACATCATGTGGGGGGATCATGTTCAGGGCACCTAGGCGGTTACCTGCCGGTACAGGGATTCGAACATGGGGTCTTGCGGACCCAAGTCCACTTCCTTAACCACTAAGCCACCAACTTCCCTACCAGGCTACCAACTGCCCCAAGGTTGCGGGGACAGCAGTTGCTACAACTGCGACCCACATCACATTGCACCACACTGTATCTCCCTGCAGGTGGTAAGCCCTCTGGAAGTCAACTGCCCTATCTGGAATTCAAACTTGCTCAGGAGGTGAACCTTGAAGTTTCAAAGCCAAGACAAAGACTTTGTCTCTGGGTCAAAGTGAAGTAATTCCTTTCCAATTGCTGACAAAAAATATCTCTCTCGAACTTATCTTCGTGGCAACACTATCTATTGGCTTAGCGGTGAGATTACCATCACGTCCTATGTTTATGATGCTTTACATTTACGGCATGGATTGATCAACTAAAGCAGGCATGGGCAAACTAAGGCCCGGGGGTCGGTTGTGGCCCATTCAGCTTTGCAATCCGGCCTGTGAAACATCGCAACACATCAAAAATAATCGTAATTTCTGGAGCATAAGCCGCACCCTTTGTCACACAATTTCAACCCTGCGGCTTATGCAGAGATGCCTATGTTTGAACTAAAACATCACATTCTCTAAGCCTTAGAGGTGGACTTCTCCATATCTACTCATCTCATCTAAACTCCGACCTCATGTTACCCCGCATTGGTCCATTTCTGTGATGCAACACGCAAGAAGAGGAACAAACTCTTCACACACACACACTGTGTTTCTGTCCTAATGTCCCTGGAAATCTGTCCAGCTCTAATCCAGCCAGTGCTGGTCCAGGCAAAGCCTCTGAAGGAGAAAACCCTCAGTGGGGGGCTGAAGATCTGGGAGGTATCCTTGGAGACAAGTAGGCCTCCCACTGGGCACCCTTTCTTCATCAGAGGCTGCCTCTGCCATTGCCTGCTAAACTGCTGCATATTGTGTTTTGTTTAGAAGGAAGCTCTGTCTCTATTTACCATTATTAAATTAAAAGGATTAACATGGTGGCAGTGTTGCTCGCATCTGTGTTCCCTGTGATCCGTCCCTTTTAAAAACTCTTAGATCCCCTAATGTGACGGGAACCGATTTTGGTAAAATCCCATAGATACTCTGCATTTTACGCCCAACAAAAGACCACATGACAAAGTTAGTTACATTTAGGTATATAAAGTAAATAATTATTGTAAAAATCTAATTACAATATCTATAGCAGGGGTCTCAAACTCGTGGCCCGTGGGCCAATTGCAGCCCATAGAATGATATTTTGCGGCCCCCACCTTGTTGTGAAAGTTGAATTTATAATAATATTTTATAGATTTGTTCTCCACAGTTTATGGTAAATCCTATAGTTCTCAAAACCCTGATCCACAGCCTCCTTCTGGTTCAGTCTTGTATTACACAGAATCTATGGGAAACTGATTTTTTATTAATTTTATTCTTTTGTATTGAACACTGACGCGGCCCTCGAGTGAATTGATAGTGTGGGTGGTGCCCCTCGACTTATTTGAGTTTGCGACCCCTAACATATAGGGTAAGCAGCCTAACGTTCCGATCGCCAATTCTAAAGAGTTCAGGAAATAACCCTAGCCGTTGGATCCTTTCAGAATTGGTAAATATTGGCGTAAAATAAAAAAAAAAACAAAAACATAAGAGTAAAGTGGAAAAAAAATAAGTTGGTTTGAACTTTTTCAGTCGGACAGTATAGTCTGTGACTAAGGGTCAAGAACGCAATGGCCTGTAGATTAGAGGCTGGATGGATTGTTGACACTCTCCCAGTCCAAACAGAACCTTCACAACCTCTATTACACACACTCACACACACACACACACACGCGAGGGTCCTGACAGACACTTTGATTTATGTCTGGCCACCAACAAAAAAAGGGCACAAAATCAATTGGCTATTACAGCACTTAGCAGTGAGCTGTCACCACCTGGGAGTGGAGTGTTGAAAATAAAAGACAGAGTCCATACAACACTTCCATACCACTCCATATACTCACTCCCAGTGGGCTGACACACATCGCTGCTCCATCTCCATATACACACAGCAGACAGTGTCCACACCGTGTGCACATACGTATGTGGCGCTGGTGCTAAAGCGCAGCAGTGGCCCAGACACCAGGGAGGTCAATGTGTGGGACTGAAGTGAGACACAGTCACAAAGCGGAGAAGGTGGAAGTAAAAGAAGAAACAAAAAAATCTTTATATACAACAAGGTTGTAATGTTTTTCAACTCAGGGATGATTGATGTAAAATAGTATTAAATATTATCACTAAGCTTTCAAATTATTTATTTTTCTTGGAAAAAGTTGTTTTTAAATGACAAAAAAATCTCAACAAAATGACAAAATACGGTTTTGGTGCAAAACAAATGTCGTGTTTTTCTCTGAAAATAATAATAAAATGTTCTATTTTGGAAAGAAAAATGCGGACAAAAAAATTGAATTACATTTTTAGCATTTTTTAACAGCTAATAAAAAAAAATTCGGAATTGAGGTTTACTGAAAAATGTTATAAAAACGTATTTTGATTATAAAATGATAAAAATTTGATGAGAAACAGAGACATGATGACATTTTAAAAGAAAACAAATGCACCATATTTCTCAACATCTGATCATAAATTATGTAAAAAAAATAAGGTTAATTAATTCACGCTATAAAAGATTATCAGAAAAAAACGTTCCGGAAGAATTTTGAAGCAATTTCTAAATCTTTTAGAAGCCTTTTTATTTTTTTTTCTCAATCCAAACTCTTTTTGACTTAAGAATCCATCTGTTGACGCCTAAACTGTTCATTTACTGTTAACTGAAACAGCATCTCCTAACAGACGCTGTGTCCGTCACCTTCTTCTGACCCTGCTGTGTAACACTCTAAATTGTCCTGCTGCATTTAGATATTTATATTCCCAATGGAAGCTATTCCAGACATGCATCACACCAGCAATACAGAGGTATTTTTATTTTATGGTTAAGCTACAGGGTGTAGGAGGAGGTGGTGGTGGCGAGGTGGTGTATAAGTGAATAGAAATTGGCCAGAAAAGTGTAATTTAAGACCTGGTTTGTAAGAAAAACTGGAAATTGAGAGGTAGCCATGCTGCGCAGCCTGTTGTGTATGTCAACAGGAAGCTGTTAGAAATGAGACTAATGAGAATGAAGGGAGAGAAAGAACCGAGAAGCAAAAATACTCCTACGTTACACTTTTAATTAAGGGTTTTTGCCCACATGGGGGGTCCAAAGTAAAATACAGTTCTTCGCTGGGACATGGGCTTTGTGCATCACTCACTGGAGCCCGTCTCTATTTCAAACTCCATGTCATGTTGTCCCCTTTCAGCACAGGAACCATGTCTGACCCAACAACTGTGTGTCTGCCAACTGGAATGCAGATCGGGGTCAGTAACAGGGCCTCTGAGGGACTATTCTGAGAGAAGAAGCTCATCTGTGTTCTAACCCTACACTGGCGTCTTATGACCCGGGTTAAAAATGGACCTATGTGCTCATACCTTCAATGTACAATCACCCACTCTTAAGCTCTGGGTTTGTGCCTAAAGTTTAGGGGCCCAGTAGGTCGTCATGACACTGGTTTTCCAATAAAGCGAAAAGGGTTAACTGGTAAATGTGTTCGTACAGTCAAGACTCATTATTGCATGGTAATAGCTATTATTTTTACAAAATGTACTGTATTTTCCAGAATAATACGTTGCACTTATTTCATCCTTTGGCTGAGTTTGCAACTGTAACTTTTAAACTAACATAAATATAATTCCACCCTTTCTTGCATCCACTAGAGGGCACTCTAGGCTTGTCTACCATCTCTTACTGCTGTACTTTTTTAAAATTTAGCATTTTCATTGTAATTCTAACAGCCACTAGAGGGCATTCTAAATAGCTAATGCGACTTATAGTCCAAAAAATGTATCCTAGAAAAATATAATTACGCTATCGTTAATGGACAAAGATGTGTAGTGGACTTGGTCACATGGGGTCACTTCTCTGTTTTGGTCAGTGGTCATGTGACATGAAAAGCATTACAAGCACAAAAGTCTCTCTGCTTCGGATCCACAAGCTTCCAGGTTACGACTAGTGTGCTGCAAATAGATCAATGTTCCGAACCGAACATGGATCCACCAGCTATAATGTGATTTGGGTGGCAGTTGTGGAGACTCGGGCCACTGTGACCCAGTAACAGATAAAAGGATGAGGTTGAGGTGAGTATAAGAGTTAGAACCTTTTTCTCTGACCTTCTGATTTCTGATCCTGTACATGTTGGTCAATCCCAATAACAACCTCATCCTCCTTAACCCTGGCACCAACAATGCGTTTACACTTCTCCAAACAACAGGGTTGCAGTGATCTGTGAATTAACTGAGCGTGCAGCTGTTGGACCCTAAGCACCAAATCAGCCCAGAGCTTCTACTCTGTAATCACCTGGTGTTTATCATTATCTTTAGAGGCCTGGACTGTATGAGTGTCCCCTTTATGACACTGTTAACTTTTACTGCCTGGGTCTTAGTGCCATCGCTCTCCACCGCTCTGAGGGAACCGGGGATCTCACTCATGGGGATTATGTGAGGGAACAGACCCTCGGTCGTCTGGCCGTGCCGGTCGTGAAGGCATCACGGAAATTCAACTGGCAGCAGCTAAAAAATTGAACTTCATCCTGACATTATTCTACAAAATCAATATTCTGCAGTTTCATACTTTCAGTTTCCAAACTTTTGAGTTAATAAACATTTTTCTCCCATCGCTGACGTTGCAATAAAACAAAACTCAGTCCCTTCTTTTAACTTTTTTCCTTTTATTCCTCCTTGCGACAGAGAAGCTGCTCGCTGTTTAATCATCTCCTTCATGAGGCGCTGGAGGAGGTCATTAGAGACCGACTGTGTTAATGTTACCAGCCAATACCAAACCTCCATTGAGCAGAGGAGGATTTACTTCCGTGCATTAGCCTTAGATAAACCTGCATCGACCCACGCATTAACAACTGTATTCACAGACACGGGGCTGATGTGGATCGTCATCGTCTCAATTTTAGACCCAGGTTAACAGTGTTTTTACAGATGTAGCCATTTGTGTGTCAAAAATAGAGTGAACAAAAATGAAAACCAAGGACATGTTGTAAACAGGGATCATTTTTGTTGTTGATGATGCGTCATTTCCAGTTGTTTAGATTGATGTTTGTGCTTTTATTTTCATTCAAGTCAAATTGTGCCGTAATTACGCCTGAACACTGAGTTTACATCCACCCGGGGTTTTTTTGGAACAAAATTGCTAAATGTTATTTTTATATATATTTTTTATATTTTTTTAACTATGTCATATGTTTTATATTGTATTCCAGGCTGGCAATGAACCACAGTAATGAAATATATTTTGGAACTCAATACGGTAATAATGAACAGATTAAAAGACATCTCCCCCTGTCCTCTGTCTCCTCACCTCTGACTCCTACCTACTCTACCTCCAAGTCCTCCCTCACTGCATCCATCAATCTCCTCTTTGTCTCCTACCTGGTAGCTCCATCTCTAGGATCATTCTTCTACCAATGTATCCACTGTCTCTCCTCT
>JAFBJS010009053.1:63491-73854 GCA_016785265.1 Paraplagusia blochii | reverse complement strand
CTGTGTATTCCATTTACTTTCTCACCTCTGTACTGGTTGCGATAAAATACTTTTGGACCAAGTTAAATGTCTGGAGTCCATGTCCAGTATGTCAAAGTCACATCAAAATGAAGTCATTGAGCTCTATATTGGGAACCTGTCTCTTATAGTCCAAACCATCTCAATCTGTCTTCTCTAGCTTTTTCTCCAAACCTTCCTGTCTGTGTTGTCCCTCTAATCACCTCATTCCTGATCCTGTCCATCCTTGTCTCTCCACTAGGGAACACGAAAGCCAATGTTTTTTAGTGCCAGTTCCAAACCTGGATAAATGGTGAGGGTTGCGTCATGAAAGGCGTAAGAAGTTGCCACTGAGGTGTTCTGAGCATAGCACCGTCCCAACCCCAGAAAGACAATAAAGACAGAATAAAATAAAATACCAAATTAGATAAAGAAGAGCTTAGTAAAAAAAGACGAAGAATGTCCAAGAGCTGGACGATGATCTTAAAAACATCTCAGCTTCAGCTGCTATCCTTGAACTCAACATGGTGATGACCAAACTGTCTATGTGGCGTACAGTTCCCATGTACAGGAGTCGTTCAGTACACACTCACAGCAACACCTGTCGTGACACTCAGACTGAGATAGTCCTAAGTTAGTCCGGCTCACGTGAGCCACCTCCAGAGGGCAGAAGGACGGCGACAGCGCGGACTGACCGCCGCTCCTGCTACTGCTACTGCTGCAGCACCAGGGCTTTTATAGAAATGTTTACGTGGGTCTCGACTCAGTGTTCTGGGACAGACTGAACTAGACTAGTTTTGTCTAGGGGAGGGGAGTGTTGGTGTAGAGTAAAAGATGTTCTGGCCCTGTCTGGGCAGCTGGGTCACGTAGCATGGCCTCTGCTCTCTCTAGTTTCAGCTCAGGTTGCTGTTTCATGTGTGCTCTCCTGCAGGGGGACACTAACTGTCAACACAGCTCCTGTGTAATCGGCATAGGTCAGTGCAAACATGTGGCTGCTGGGAGTCTATGAATCATGTCCAAAAACACCCCCGCTGTGAAGATTAAAGCTATAAATAACAGCTTAGCAGGCTGTTGCACACAGATATATATGTGAAGAGTTGAGTTTGAAAACCTTAAGTAGTGTCCATTAACATTCGAGAGACATCCCCTGAATTTTAGCCAGCTGTTAGATAATATCTGATGTTAGATCATTCAATATATTTGCTTTGGCTACTATAGCTTGTCCATTCCGCAAGTATTTCTTATATAGTTAATTGACATTTATTTTGAATTTTTTCAATGAGGCGTTCACTTTGGTCCAGAGGGGTTCACCTCATAGACAAGTTGGAATCTCATGTTGACTTCCAGTGGGTTCAGCACCGGCAAGAATGTACGGTGTGGTGCAATGTGATTTGGGTGCCAGTTGTGGAGACTGCTAACCCTGCGACCTGGTAACAGATAAGCAGGTCAAAATTGATGGATGGATGGAACTTTTGCTACTGGATGAAAATTCAACAAAAGTAAAACAACAACACACAAAAAAAAAAAAAATTCTTTCTTTCTATCCTTTGTTCCCTTTTTCCCAACCAAATCCATACTACAACAGGAGCAAAAAAAAAAACTAAATCATTAACTAATTAAAATAACTAAAGCAAACCACCTGGGAATTAAAATAATAATATTTATAAAGATTTTTTTTTTCAAAAAAATTGGGAGCCAGGTTTCTTCCTTCAAATGCGAGCTGTGACGAGAGTTTTGTTAAGTAAAGTTACCTTGGATTAATGGGCTTAACCATCACATCCAGGATTTTTTTTATTGTTATTATTGAGTGAGTGCTTAAGATAAAACTTTAGTTTTTCCAGTTTGATAGTTAATGGTAGTTCATTAACCCACCTGGAAGGCACTCGGGGACGCTTCCAACTAAGGTACTGTAGCCAACGTAGAAGTATAACAAGCAGAGTCTGAATGGTTTTAGAGGTGGACGGCTGCAGACACAATCCAAACAAGGCCAAGGTGATACAGAGCCAGAATAGTTTGAAAAAGAACACACACGTAAGCACGGAAACAATGCTTCGTACATCAAAATATATTTCACAAACTTTGTGAATTCGTGAGTGGTAGGTGCAGGCAAATTATGCTTTTAATTTGTAAAACTGCGTGAACACCAATGTGTATTTTTTTAAGATTCTACTTAAGCGGATCAGATTCGCGTGTGGAATTTTGCTGCAGTCCGACTCCGGCCAATCAGAAGTCTCACTCGTGTGCAGCCAATCACACATCAGTGTCCCCCACAGAGGGTCCGTCTGTGACGTCACTACGCTGCGCGACGGATAAGGTGATGCTATGAACTAAACTGAAATTCAAGACGATTTGGAACCAAATTGTGGTTAAGGCTGTGGCAGGAACTAAAATATGGGTATATGATAAATGGGGAATGGGGAATTTTATGGATAGTTTGTACAAAACAATTGCGTTCCACTGTCAGTAGAAATACCAAGAAATGTAATTCACCCTCAGAGACCAGGGGACGCTATATTATCATGAGCCACCATATTTTTATTGTGTGTGGGAGATTTTTTCTTCTTTGTCTTTTTTTTTTATCTGCCTCTTTTACCCTGATTTTCTGGTGTTTTGCATTGCAAAATACAAGGAAACTCATATGTCTTCTCTTTAACTTTTTACCCTCTCAGGCAAAAATGTCAATCCACCTGACACATAGGGACAGAGTGCAGGGCGGTCTGATGTTTGACGCCATCGTCCTGTGGAAGTGTGAGCGCCAGGCTGAGATTATAAAAGCGTTTAACCTCCTTTTCTATTTCCTGTTCCCTTTTTTATTGTATCCTGAAAATCCCCAACACTGTCAATAATGTTTTTGTCGACTCACTGATGTCAGGATCTTCTAAACACAGGCTAAACCCGGAGCTAAAGCCCATATTTTTAAATCTTCTTTACTGCGTGTTATTAACCACAGCTGCAGTGGAGGATGGCCAAGGCCCTGACCCTGTGGGCTGCATGTGGGCTGAGGAATCATTACAGGCTCATAAAGTTGCCCTGCACATCATTCCTTTAACTCTGTGAGGCTGGATCCACTCAGAGCTGATGCACTTGATTAATTAGTCCACCAATCAATACGCTGCACCTGCAATCCACTGATTTCCTCTAGCATTTTTCCTCAGGTACTGTAGCAATTACTGCACAAAAAAAAAAATCACTAGGTGTATGCAAAGCAGCGTGAATGCAAATTTACCTGATATCCTACGAAATAATAATGAGGTAAAAAAAAAAAAAAACAAAAGAAAACACTCAGTGACACAGGTGGAGAGGGAGAAAAATGGAGTGGGAATAAGTAGGAAAAGTTCTCACCTTCAAAGTGATGGGAGCAGCCTGGCTGTCAGTCAGCAGAGGGAGGCGCCATTTGAAGGATCAGTCATTCCTGACAGTGCTGTCATGGAGAGGCTTAATTAGCCAGGATTACTTCCTCACTTAATGAAGCATGTGCTTCTTCGTCTCGGCCCGGGAAACCATTCCTCCCTTCTCTCTTCTGGTATTCCCTCCCTCAGGTTTTCTCCTCCGTCTCCTTCCTCCCTTCCTTCCATCACTCACTCATCGACTCGTACCTCACCGCTGTTCTTTTTAGCTTCTCTCCAGGCAGTTCAACTCAAATGGCTCCTCAGAGTTTCTCCAATCCCACTGTTATAAACGCTCTGTCAGTTTTACCAACCCACCAGGGTGAGTCCCCCTGGCTGTCACTTCTTATCCACGATCTGGATTTTTATTCATTGGTTACAGAGTTCTTCCTTCCCAGAAGGTCACAAGTTTAAACCACAACCAGAACGTGGTTGGGGGGAAAAAAAAGGAATCCTGTATTTTCCAATTATTCTTTTCTATTTAACTCTATTTTTGTTCCTCTGACACAGGAATGGGAAAACTAAGGCCCGAGGGCCGGATGCGGCCCGTTGGTCTTTTCAAAGCGGCCCGAAACCTGGTCTAAAATATATATTTTATCTATATTATCATTATACTTCTGTCTTTTCCCACCAATAATGCGTTTCACCAGTAGATGATGTCACAAAGGGTATTAGAAATTTAGTTTTTTGTTGTTTTTTTTGTAATTAAATTAAATTTAGCTTAGTTCAAATGAGCATTCCATCTTTTTGCTCAGGACTCAGCCCCATTTTTGGACCAATTGTGGCCATGAGTCTAAAAGTTCGCCCATGTTCAGGGCACCACAGCGGTTACTTGGCTGTACGGGGTTTCGAACCAGGGGCCTTGTGGACCCAAGTGCACTTCCTTAACCACTAGGCCACCAACTGTCCCTCCTTTAGCCTGGTCCACCCTTTGAAAAGTAGCTCACAAGACACAAAAGTGTGGACACCTCTGCTTTAGGATTGAGGCTTTTAACAATTGACAACTTCACAATACATTCTGCTAACATACAGTCTACTGTGACAGTGGTGGTTAAGTGGTTAATGAAGCAGACTTGGGTCTTGAGGGTTTCGGGTTCGAGTCCAACAGCAGCCAGGTTACCAATGAGGTCCACTGTGCAATGCATCGTCCCCACCCACTGCTCCCGAGAGCTCAAAGTTGCCCACTGTCCACTTTGGTGATGGGTTCAATGCAGAGGTGACATTTTGTTGTGCAGTGATGTGGATCACAACGACAAGGAGTTCGCTTTCCTTCGTAACATGTTTTTTAATGCCCTATATTGTAACTTACAATTAATAATACAAATATTTTGTGTCCAAAACTATTAAAGAAACTTGGATAATCTGCAAATAGTAATAAATATATAATAACTTTTTAAAAAAAATCTTAAAGCATACAATAGTTTTGTTGGTCAAATAGAGCATCAGCTATCGGATAAGAAGAACTGTAGCTATTTTTCCCAATCCTCAAATTTGGATAAATACCCATCCGAAGTCTTGGATCATTCCATTCCAACCTGCAACTGCCTAAAACGACGTGAAGATAGAAATGCATTGCAACTCCTTCAAGGTGCATCTGAGCGAGACCCCGAGGGTGGGTTATAAACAGAGGTGAAAGTGTTGATTTAGACTAATAAAGAGCTGAGAGAAGGGACGGAGCGTGAAAAAGATGAGGAGGACAAGGGAAGTGAGGGATGCAGCACAAACTCAGGACAGCAAGGAGAGCAATTTGCCGCCACAGCAAACACAGTGTCTCCTGCAAGGCTGTGGGCCATGTGAAGAGGGCTCCTTCAATTACACTTCACTCTGGTCACAGAGTCAGAGACGGAGGGAAGACAGGGGACAGAAACAGGCTGTGGTCCCCACAACAGATGAAATATCACTAAGAAGAGTTAGAATTTTTTTTATTCTATCCTCAGTTTCTGTATTTTGGCAAAAAGCAGCAGCCCTACAACCATCTACTCAGTCAAAGACAAAAGAGTCCAAAGGCAGCAGAAGAGTAGAGATGTTCGGTCCAGACTGGACAGGAGAACAGGCACAGAGGGACCACAGTCAGAACTGCTGTCAGCAGAGCAGATGAAGAGATTCCAGGGACTGACCAGCTCAAAGGCCCAGCAGATATAAAACCAACAGAGTGGCGGCTGAGTTAGGATGACAGGGAGCAGGGTGGAGGGAGGGTTCTAATACAGGTCACAGTCAAGATGAAGGCTGCTGGCCATCTCTTCCTTCGCCTCCATCCCTCCACCACACGTCTCTTCAAAAAAAAAAAAAAAAAAAAAAATGCCCAGCAGGCATGGGTCGGCTGCTGAAATGAGGAGGAAGAGGATGGATGTGGAGGTTTGGGAGTGTCTGGGAGTCTAGAGATGGAGGAAGGGAGAAGGAGGGGAGGGCGTCTGTATCAATCAGTCAGGCAGGCTGACAGCTGACTCCTGTGCATGCCATGGCCATGGGCAACTGACCAGAAGCAGGCCAGAGCAGACCAGCTGTGTGTCTGCGTGTGTTTTTGTCTAAGCGTCTCACCCCCGCGCCCACACAAATACACCAGATATAGTATAAAAAAAAAAAATATTCACATTTTTGATCCAGTACAAACTGTTTCCCTCTCCGCCTCCTCCGCTCTTCACGCTCTGCCTGTGACATCTCACCAGTCAATCAATCAGTTTGGGCGGCGAGCTGGCATCATCGCAGCTCTGCATTTATCCACAACACTGACCCACCTGTCAGACTTACTCAATTTTTTTTAATGTTACTGACCTTCAAACCAATTCACTTTCCCCCCTCTCTGCTGCAGCTGAAATATGTGCAATAACAACAACAACAGCAGCAGCAGCGTGAGAGGGTCTGCACTTTGGAGACAAAGGGCGTTCTCAAGAACATCTGGTGTCGTTCAGTTCCACTGTCTGTAGCCTCTACCTGAGCTTCTGCTCTGGTTTGTTGTACAAAGAGTGAAGTGATTTATCTTTGGCACAACCTCAGAAAAATAACATAGTTTCATCTGGAGTCATCTGTACGTGCGTCAGCTTTTGTACGTCACCATTAAAAATGGTAAGCATCCACTTTTTATGTGTTTGTTTTGGTGCCGTGTCCTGACATTCCAACATACCCAGCAGAATGGCATATAGTAGCCTGCTGCACTGGATGAAATAAGACATGATTATAAGCATATACGTAAACCAGCCACTAGGGAGCACAAGCAACTGTGAAGGTAACGTCAGGAAGGGCATCCGCCGGATAGAAAAAATTTAAATTAAAAAAATGATGTGAGACAACAAAATAATGTCCATATTGTATCAGTTGGACATCTATAAATATTAAGTAGGTCCAATATAAACGTTTGCCGATATTATCACTAAATAACACTTAATTTTTCATGCCAATACCAACCAACACTTATATATGCAGCCAACTGCCCCAAAAAACGGAGGTAAACGTCTTAGGACCCTTTCTGCGATTTCACCAAATTTGGCAAAATTCAGGACTGAACATTCCCGGTAGATACTAATATAGAGCAAGAGTACTTGGTTAATAGTCCTCAATCTGCAGTGTTTGCTGCTTATGGCGCCAAACATTGGCCAAATAAATGATGCGAGACAACAAAATGATGTCCATACCGGATCAGTCGGTATGGAAGAAGAAGATAAGCATATGTGTAAAGATATTAAGGGAGTCTAATATAAACTTTTGCCGATATTGTCCATATACTTCATTTCCGATGCCGATACAAACCAACACTGATATATGCAGCCGGCTACCCCTAAAATTGAGCTAAACTTCTCTGGACCCTATCTGTGATTCCACCAAATTCGTCAAAATCCAGGCATGAACATTTCAGGTAGACACTTATACAAAGAGAGGTCTTGGTTAACAAAGTCCTCAATCGACAGTGTTTGCTGTATATGGCACCATCTCTCTTAATAAGAAAGTGTCTTGTTCGATTTTTCTGACGTACAGCGTTAAAACATGGAAATCAGTTGGGAAACGTAGCGAACAAACCATCTCTTTTTCCTAGTACAAACGGTTGGTCATTAATCAGTCAATCTATTTTTTTTTGCCTCATTTTGTGAGGTCTGTCTGTCCCTTTCCCTGCTGTTGTCTGGTGTTGGGTAATCAGTGTCATCACAGTCACCTGTGTCTTCGTCATTAGTCTCACTCGTGTCACCTGGTGCCCTAAGCATATATACCCCTCTCCCTCACTCAGTCTGCTGGGATCATTGTCAGATATTGTTTGGAGGGGGTGGATGTTGTTGTGTACCTGATTAAGTGCGTGTGAAAAAGTATATGTTTAGTTAATGTCAGGTTTGTCTTTCTTGAGAAAGAAAAGCCTCTCAGTACTGTGTTTGGGTCCAACCATGTCCTCAATGCCAACCTATTGTAGCAACTTTGTTGTTTGTCACCCCTACACTAGCCTTCATCGAGATTGAGTTCCATCTGTTTCATAGTTCATTCTGCACCCCATTAACACATGCATGAAGATATATACTTTTGCACCTCTACTACCAAACTCCTCCAAGCCCCCAACTCTAAATTTAGGGGGGACCTGGTCTTCCTTAACTGTTTTTCATCCCTGCTTGTTTTTTTTTTCCCCCTACAAGCTCCGTCCAATCTCCATTTCTCAACAAACTCCCGCTACCCCCTACTTTACTCCCTATCGTGCCCCTCTAAGCCTCCCCCTCCAACACCACCAGAGCCTCCCCCCTCAGGCTCCTGACAGTACCTCAGCAGGGTAGCTTAGCCCTGATGGATGCCACAGATGGGCCTTTCCCTTGGAGCTCCCAGCCCAGGCCCAGTGTGTGTTCGGCAGGGTCAGAAGCCAGGCCTCCCCATGAAATGTATGTTGTAACAGGAAACAAAAGAAGGGCCCCCTTGATCCCCCACCCCACATTCACCAACAGCCACCGATGCTGCAACCCCCTCACTTGAGACCCCTCTCAGATTCTCCAAAAAGAAAAAAAATGTTGAGGAGAAGGAGGAGGAATAGGGGAGTTGCTGCAGGGTCGGAATGAGAAGGTCACCAAGAAGTGGGAGGAGTACTCTCAGATAAAAACAAGGAATGATGTAAAGCTTGAATTTAGGGTTTTTCTTCTTTCCCTTTGAGAGTCCTAAAAACTGAACTTAGGGAAGGCCTTTTAACGAATGAAAACCTCTTTTTTTTTTCAATTCGTAGATAGATCAGTAGATATCTTACATATCTAAAAAATCATTGTACTTGGTTTTGGTTGGTTTTACTTGCTGGACAAGAAATGTAAACAGGTCAAGATCTGTTTAAAAGTCAACCCTCAGAATTCCCCATCAAATACTACCATGACAGGTAGGTAGGTAGGTAGGTCCCTCTGCAGTACCCTTAAGGAAATTTTGGAATCCCTTCCTAAAATCCAACTAGCACAACTAACTCAAATGAACAAATGGTTTTCCTGTTCCCTATACCTTAGGATAATGATTTATTTTTTGACATCGTTATAGACTTAAACTCTGTTTGGGGACGAACTAAAGAGTTCCTGAGCTTGCTTCTAAACGTGGATGTTTGGGTTAAGGACTTTAAGGACTCTACATTGGGTTCAGGGCGTGTTATCAGCGTTTTATGGGTTTTACCTTAAAATTCCTAGCTTGGTGTTTGTGCTTTCTAGTTGCAGTATAGAATTTTTTTTCTTACTGTGTTTTGCTTTGCTCATCTGGATAATAGTTTATAAAAGATCTGTTCAACTTTGTTGAATTTCCTGGGTCAATATCTCAGTTACAGCCCTGGGCTCAGTTTCAGAAATGGTTGCCCTTGTTTGAGAACCTCCTGACTTGCTGTCCAGACTTGTTATCTGAGTTCAGGAACATCTTGTTTTTGCGGAGACCATGCCAATTTTTCTAAACAATCTATGCTTCGAAAATGTTTCTGGGTTTTTTTATATATATATATATAAATATACCAGTATAATCACGTCTCTCCTACTGTGTGGGGGAACAGCTTTTTCTACACCAATGCACAGCGTGAGCTCTTTAGGCACCAACAGCTTCAAGTGCATCTGAGTGTGTATGTCTCTGCTGTCGTTGTTTGTTACTCTCCGACACACGGTTGTTGTTTGGTTGGAAGTCCACCCACAATCTTCTGCTGCAACACTGCCTGTCAGTTGTTGAATAGATGGTGAATGACGATGAGAGACAGGCTCCTCAAAGTCTTATCTCCTTAAAACTAAAAGGAAAATAAAGTCTTTGATGCTTCATGGTTGCGATTCCGGGAACACTTCACGCAGATTTGCCGGATGGAGTCTGTGAAAGAGGCGACAAATTTCATAATTACCTTTTACAAACAAATATCTGGGAAAAAAAAAAGGTTGATTCATAGGCAGATGGATTCACGTCAATGGAGCGGGGGAGATAAATGGTCTCTCGGAGGCAGTGAACCAGAAACGATATTCAGGAAATACACAATTTGACATTTGATGTTATCATCATTCTTTCAACTCTTATGAAAGATATTGCCTCTTTTACATCATTGTTAAGTTACTCAATGCCGCAGTGTCTTCTCACCTGGGCTGAACCACAGACTTTATAAAATGCTCTTTTCTCTTGGAGACATTGGGATTTATTATTTACAATATGGATATGTGTGGGTTTGTCAGTCAGAGAGTAAACAGAGAGGAAAACGGGGGTTTCTAGCTGACTGGAATGTGTGATGGGTTTAGACTTCTATCATTTCACAAAGATAGTTTTTTAATTAAAGAAAAAAAAATATTAAACTTAAAATAGTAATGGAAACGTTACCTTCTTCTCTTTTCAGCTTGTCCCTTTTTCAGGGGTTGCCACAGCGAGTCAACATTTTCCATCTCCCCCTGTCCTCTGTATCTTCTATTCTGACTCCAATTGCATCCATGTCCTCCCTCACTGCATCTATCAATCTCCTCTTTGTCTCCTACCTGGTAGCTCCATCTCTAGGATCATTCTTCTACCAATGTATCCACTGTCCCTCCTCTGAA
>JAFBJS010009053.1:50138-63460 GCA_016785265.1 Paraplagusia blochii | reverse complement strand
TTCCTGATCCTGTCCATCCTTGTCTCTCCTAAAGAGAACCTCAGCATCTTTAACTCCTCCACCTCCTGCTCTGTCTCCTGTCTTCTACCTATTCCTGGTGTCTCTAATCCATCCATCATGGCTGGTCTCACAACTGTCCTGTAAACTTGTCCCTTCACCTTAGCTGACTCTCTTCTATCACAGATCACTCCTGACTCTTTTCTCCAGTTGTCCCATCCTGTCTGTCCTCTATTCTTCTCCTCTCTTCCACAGTCTCAACTGCTTTGAACAGTTGATCCTAAGTATCTAAACTCCTCCACCTTCTCCACCTCTGCTCCTTGTAACATCACCATTCTACTGTTCTCCATTCCATTCACACACATGTTCTCTGTCTTGCTACGACTGACCTTCGTTCCTCTTCTCTGTGGTTTTTAGCAATTATCCATGGAATTTGACAAAAAAAAAAAAGATGAAATAAATACCATTTCTTAATATTTTTACAGTTAACACAATTTAGTGAAACTTTTTTAAACAAATGACATTGTCAATGATAAACATGCACTTTAAATAATAAATAGAAACAATGACAGAAATGAACAGCGAGATTAATTTGCGTGGATCGTTCCGAAGCGAACAGATGGCTCGGTTACTTTTCCATTCTTCACATGCACACGATACGGACTGATTTATTCATATCTTCCATAACTGGACTCCTCCAGCTCCTCTGACAGAGTGTCTGCAGCACAGTGTGTGAGTCTGTCACTGTTGGCTCCTTTATTAGTTTGAGCTCAGCTGATCCAGGTTAGATTCCTGCCTGTTACAGCAGAGAGTCACAGCGGGCAGATCAGCTCAGCTCTGCTCACATCAGCCTTTGGCTATGCACTAAATTAAAGGCTGGCTGTACCATCCTTAGTGCAGGGCTGACAAACTAATGAAATGGAGAATCCTGGGAGGATAGAGCGACAGATGAAGACGCCTCGATGAGGGATTCAACCCAGGAGCAAAACCTCTGCACCTCCTCCCCTCCCTCAGTGTCTCGCTTTCTCATAATTTACACCACCTTTTATCCATCAACACTGGGTTGATCATTTTTCATTCGCTTAAACCTCAGTCTGATTTTTGCTGAAGCATTAGGTTCCTACTGTTTAGTATGTAAAATACCTACCAGACCCCGTTGCAATCTTTTATCAGAATCACTCTCAGATTTGGAAATATTTTACAGCAGTGGTGTGAAATAAATGTCAGCAGTGGTGGCTCAGTGGTTGAGGAAGCAGACTTGGGTCCGCAGGGGCTTTAGGTTCGGATCCACCAGCTGCCAGGTTGCCATTGAGGTGCTCTGAGCATAGCACCGTCACGACCCACATGAATTTTTGTGGACTCACCACCAACATGAAGGCTCCAAATATGGTGCGGTGTGATTTGGGTGGCGCCAGCCGCCCGTGCGTCGCGACAACGGACAAGCAGAAGAAGATGAATCAATACAAATAAAATAAATAGAGATTATTTTATTTTAAAAGCTAGAGTACAGATGATCTTTTTTCGCATTTGACAATCTCAGATTTTGCAGATATCGTCAAAACACTTAATTTCCGATACCATACCGATATATATGCAGTCGACGTCCCCCAAAACTGAGGTAAACGTCTTAAGACCCTGTATGCCATATGGACAAATTTTGGTCGACCAAAATTAAATAACGTCATTGAAACATCCAGTCATCCAAGGGATTTATTTCCAAAAATAGTTTATAGTTATAGAGTAATTGGACACAGTAGGTTTCTTGAAGGCGTTTCACCTCAACCAAGAGGCTTCTTCAGGTCTAACTGACCACAGCTCGTCCATGTAACCTGTCCAAAGATGCTGCATATATCTGCGAAAGGGGATGTTGCAGAAAACTACATATATGTTAGACTAGAAAATGCCGACAAGAATGTAAAATAGGAGATTTGTGTTCCTATGGCAACCCTTAATAAAGCGACAACGGTAATGGGAAGTGTTTTTTTTGTCATTTTTTCCTTTGTTTTGTGGGACTTTTTTTTGTTTTGTTTTGTTTTTTTTGGAGACACTCTGATAGTCACCACCAAACATGAGATTCCCAGCAGAGGGAAACCAGCACAGAGGTAACCCACTAACCTGGAAAGAGCTGCTTTGTCTATAAATAACTTCCACCAATTAAAGATGTTTTTACGTGCCCTTCCCCATCGAGCCTGGCAGCATCAAGTCCCCGACCAGTTGTCTCTGGAGCAACGTGGCTCAGGAGCCACCGCTGGGCTAATTAGAGGAAACCATGCCCCTGTCTCAGTGCCTGGCCTTACTGTCACTGTCTGCCACGGAAACACTGCTGTTTATGTACTTGACACTTTACATTTATGCAAAAAAAAGACTCCAAAAACAGAGTAATTGATAGTTTTTCTTGCACCTTGATGACGTTTGTGGAGTCAATACACCAGCCAGGTAGTCATGATATCATGGACGACATCCTGATACTTTATTCAAACCTGTCATCTGAGGCTGAGCAATAGAAGCTTCTCAACATTTGACCTATGGGGGGAAAAAAAGAGTAGAAAACACTGTCCTGCGTTTGACCAGTTCAGAGATAATTTGTGATTTTAAAAAGTTCCGACACTGTATGTTGTCATGTGACTTTAGTGTGACTTGACTAACACGATTTGGATTCACTTTATCGGCACAAACTGAGGACTGACGTCAACAGTAGACCAGCAGCTCCTTTGTCTTGATGAGCGAAGGAGCTGCAGGTCTGGGTTTTATTAAGGCGGACTTTTTTTTTTCAGAGGTTAAATTGTTTGGATTGAATTGCCAGCAACTTTTGGCAAAATATGAGATTGTGAGCATTTCATTGTATTTAACAGTGATTTTAACCCAATCAACTTGCAGAGTAGGATTAAGATTATAAGTAATCTGGTTCCTCTCAATAACCCAGCAACGTAGGCATGCTAGAGAGAGACACCAAGTCCCATTGTCCATTCTATTATTCTTCGCCTTTTGGCCAGACCTTTTTACAGGGGGTTTCCATAACCCTTTGTTCCTGAATTTTCTACCTTGACTCCAACTACCTCCATGTCCTCCCTCACTGCATCCATCAATCTCCTCTTTGTCTCCTACCTGGTAGCTCCGTCTCTATCATCATTCCTCTGTCAATGCATCCACTGTCCCTCCTCTGAACATGTCCAAACCGTCTCAATCTGTCTAGTTTTTTCTCCAAACCTTCCTGTTTGTGTTATCACCTCATCCCTGATCCTGTCCATCTTTGTCTCTTAGTCTTAGCATTTCGAGTTTTTAAATTTTTAAGACTAATTAAAGTCTGTTCTTAAACCTGTTGTAAACCTCTGCTCTCACCTCTGACTTTTTGCTATCTATTTACATCCTATAGACTGATATGGTTTGGACATGGGTCATGGGTCACTTTGGCCCATAGGCAATGTCTCTGTCTCTGGTGTGAAACTCCAGGCTTAAGGGGACTTGACTTTCAGTGGCCTCACCACCTGCAGTAAGGTACAGTATGGTGGAATGTGATTTGTGGCACTTATGCAGACTAATGCCCCTGTGACCCAGTACGGTTTGGACATGTTCAGAGGAGGGACAGTGGTGGAAGGATGATCCTAGAGATGGAGCTACCAGGTAGGAGACAAAGAGGAAGGACAATTAGAATAATAGGAAGAGATGGAAACGTTGAAAGAGGGTCCAAAAGATAAGTTCTCTGTTGTCTTCAGATACATGTGTGTCTCCAACACGTCTCTGTAGTTTGTTGGTTTGTAGCCTGGCTGTCGTCAGGTGAGGGAATTTTTAGCCCCGTCTCTAACGCAAACGAGCAGCCAATCAGCGAGCCATTACAGCAACAGTGTTTAGACTGACACAGAAAAAAAAAAAATAATAATAATAACATTTTCCCCGTCCAATCTGGGCCGAAAGGCAAGAGACAGAAGCCATTTCTGTGTGTGTGGCTGTCAGAGGTGTGAAATTGCTCAGTCAGATGCTGATGATAAAGTGGCTGTAATGTAATGAATTCTTTGTGAGCCCATAAGTGTTTGGCCTAGGGTTGATCAGGGGTTAACACCACTTCACCTCTCAGGCAGGTCTCATTACCAATTATATTGTGCATTAACAAGCACTGTGTGTGTGTGTGTTGTATGACATCTGGGTGTGTGTGTGTGTTGTATTTTCCTGTTTCTTACTGTTCCCTAGATATGAAATAAATGGAAGAATGGCCTTTTGCTGCTAAACATGTTTTTGCAGGTTTATTTAACAAAAAAATAAATAAAGAAAAAAGACTGCAGGACAACATGGACATGACAACAGACGTCAGCGATGACAATGTCAATCGTTCATCTCAGGGTTGCCCAATAGGTAGATGGAGTCGACCAGTAGATCTCCAAAGGAGTGTTGGTAGATCCTGAGCAACAACATAAAAAAATAATAGTTAATAAAATCAAAGATGTAATCAAACCAGCCACTAGGAGGCACAAGCCTGTGTCTCTTTTAGTGCCGGAGCCAAATCCAGATAAAGTGGTAGGGTTGACCGGCGTAAAACGTTGGCTAAATCAACGATGCGAGACAAAAGTCAAACATATAATATGTAAAATGTATATGTGTAACATAACATATATATGTAACACATATATATGTAATATGTAATATATATATAGCATAATGTATAGAGTAATATACTCAGTTTATATGGGTAAATATATAATAAAATTTATCAAATGTTATATATTTTATTATATATATAACATAAAACATATACATATATGTATATATATGCGTATATATGTATATATATATATATAATATATATATATTTAGAGTTTCCAATCTAGGTAGATCACTTCAGCCTGGTCCTTTGAAAAGTAGCTCACAAGACACAATAATGTGGACACCGCGGGACTACAACAACATAGACATGACAAAAGACGTCAGTGATGACAATGTCAATTCTTATACTAAAGTACTGAGTACTCGCTAATCAATACCCGGACAATTACATCAACATCAAGCTGTCTTTATACCCTCAATATCTTTAGTATAAAAATGGTAGCATATGTGTGTGTGCTCTCGTGTGTGTGTGTGTGTGTGTGTGTGTGTGTCACACACATTCTCAGAGACAGTCCACAGTGGGTGACTGTCATTCAAACCCTATCTGTCCATCAGCATCTCCTCAACAGCCTGCAGTCAGTCGATGTGTTTGTGCTAAATGGCATTTTTACACATTAATGCATTTGATTACACAGTGAGATGGATGGAGGACACACACACAAACACACACCTCCGGAGCTAATAAGGCGCACGTTGACATTTAAAGTAACATTATTATAGGGCTCATTTGGAGCTGCAGCCTCAGGCAGGAGTTTCTTTTTCATCAGGTCAACCAGGACCAGGCCTCAGACTGGAGGGTCAGGTACGGTGGTTGGGGGCTACGGAGGGGGTGGGGGTTCGTTCTGCCTGTTGTGCTGGTGGAGTTAGTGAAGGTGGTGGAGGGGACTGAGTGTAACCAGAGCCTCTGGGTTTGACATTCAGAGCACAACGGTAGCAGCGTTGGATGCTGGGTAACATTTCTTACCGACGGTCTCTCTCTAAGACGGACGCTACATTTAATCCTGCAGGTGATCTTTCCAAAGGCGCGGGTCAACTTTCTGGCTTTTTGTTCTTGTAGCTGTTTGTTCTGCTGCTGAAGCCCGACACCAGAGTGGAGATCACAATATCACAACTGACAATTATTCTCAGCTTAAGGTTTGACTGTTCACCAGGAAGTTAGGACAGAATCAGCTAACAGGACAATAACAGGAAATGTGTTGGTAAGTAAATAGACCTGAAAAAACTAAGGTCCAGACTTGGGTCGAGGACTTGGGTCTGCAGAAGGTTTGAATCCAACAACTGCCAGGTTGCCACAGGGGTGCTCTGATCATAGCACCGTCCCAACCCACATAACTTCCAGTGGTCTCACCACCCACAACATGGTGCCATGTGATTTGGGTGGCAGTAGCGGAGACTGCTGCCCCTGCAACAGATTTTGCTGCAATGCAAAATCAAAATCTTTGTTCAATCAAATGCGTAATCTATCTGCTCTTTATTCAGTCAATGTTTCAAACTTTAGAACTGCCAACTCTAGCCTCGGAAGTCAAAAGATTTGCCCATTCATAACTTAAAACAATGAAATGGGAAGAAATTGGAAGCTAACAAATATCTAAAAATTAGCCGAAATTACAAATACTCTTAAAAAAGGTTGGGATTGGAAATGTCAAGTAGATTGATTGCAAGCATTAGTTGCAGTAAAATTTGAATCTAATTAAACCACCTTAGAGTTTTTGGTAATCTATTGGTTAAGGACACAGACTCTCGTCCTCATCATAATCCTTCAACCTTTTAGCTGCAAAGCTTTTTTTTTAGCCTAAATAAACTACATTAAAGTTTTGTTTTTAAATTGCATATTTATGGACACTGGCCCAGTGGTTAAGGAAGCGGACTTGGGTCTGCAAGGTCCCCAGTTCTAATCCCACTACCTCATTAGCTGCCCACTGCTCACTTTGATGATGGGTTAAATGCAAAGGCCAAATATCGTTGTGCGCTGTGGTGTGAATCACAATGTCACAATGACAAAATAATAAATTTCGTTTCCTCTACAAGTTCAGCTCTGCCAGATGCCAGATAGCCAATGAGGTCGCACCGCCCCAATTTTCTAGATCGATTCGATTCACAAGGGTTCGATTCGATTCAATTCACGATTCGCTTCGGTTTTCGATTCAGTTTTTATCATATGAATTATAGTTCAGTACCAATATTATTCTCAGAAGAATCAAAACTGAAATTGAAACTTAATCCATTTGTTAAAAAAAATGTATTTTTTTTTACATTTATTTCCATCACAAATTTACTCAAGGCAGTCATATTAATCCATCATGTGTTTTTTATTTAACATGACTTGACCCAAAATTACAAGGCAGACTCTAATTTTAGATTTTAGTGCCATGTTGTTTTTACATTTGTTTGTTTTGTAACCAAGTAAATACGTAATCACCTGTGGTGCCTGAGCTCACGTAAAGTTGTTGGGAAAAGAAGAAAAAAAAAGATTGATTTTTGGATTTATGAATCGATATCGTCCTATTAACAAAAAAATCGAGTAAATCGATTAATCGATTTTTTTTTTTTAACCCAGCCCTAGTCCCAACACACATAACTTCTACCCACAAGAAAGCTCAGAGTATGGGGCAGTGTGATTTGGGTGGCATTCATGGAGACTGCTGCCCAGGAAGATGAATAAATGTATTTGTAACGTATACACAGGTCAGACTGGAGATCCTACAAACTCTGGTGATGGCTGGACGAAACCTGACCTGACAGAACTGTGGCTACTGCCAGACCCCCAGGCCCTAAAACCATTAGTAACATGTTAATGATCCCTAAACATTGATGGAAACAACTTTATCAGAATGCTACAGCTCAGAAGAGTATTTTCCTTCAATGTTTTGCGTGTGGATTTGTTCAGTTTATTGAAATAAATATAACCTGATGAACTGGAAAACTTTATGGGACTCAAGTTGCAAACATCTGTGTTAATAAACAAACTAAAATTCCCAGTATTCCATACTATACTTCCTATTCTGTCAACCTGAAGACGTTAAAACTGCGGTTCTGGTGCTTGTCCAGCGTCGGCCCCAGGAGACAAACGTTACCGAGCGCTAACCTCCTCATTTCCACTTCCTTCCATGTGCTGCATCTCAACATTTCATCACAGTCTGTCCAATACTTTTGAGTTATGCAGCTGAAAAAAAAAAATGGAAAACACAGCCCAAACCAATAACCTTTTGGCAGGGACACTAAACCTAAAGTGCACAAACACCAAAGTATATTCCCAGATAACACTGCAGCCACACGGCTGAAAAAATAGTGGCTCCGATGTTTGTACTGGACTCGACCCTCTGCTGTGTCCGTGCTGCGGCCTCATTCACAGAAAGGAAAAACTCAACAGGGCGCGTTTTTACAACCACAGGGATGTTTTGTCTAGCGACTTTAATGCTCCGCTCTCTTCTTTCCATTTTTTTTTTCTTATGTTGTGTAAAACCGTCTGAAGCCAACATTTTCCAACAGGTGCATTTCTAATCAGGGTTGTGTAATGGAACCCCTCCACTTGTCGTATTACTGTCAGTCTGCTACTCTGTTATGCACTTCTGTGTCTTATTTCTCCAAACCACAACACTGGCGGAGGAAAACGTCTATGGGAAGGGTATCAATAGGTCAACTTTTCCACAGTATTTTAATGCAAATAAGTACAAGTATATAAAAAAAAAAGTGTTGTCCATTAATATGGATCCTCCCGCAATATCGACCCCATATCAGAAAAATTATTAATATCGGAATAAATAATATCGGATTATCAAATGCCGATTCTACTCAGACGAGTTATCGGGAAATATATCGGACTTCCCGCTTTGTGTGGCATGTGATACATGATGTCATCAAACCACACCCCAAGGGACAACAATACTATATGTTACAGTAAATTTCCATGGTCTGGAATATTTTGGGGACAACAAAACTGTAAATTGTAAAGACTGCAAGGAGATTGTCCTGAAAGTGTGGGGGCCAAGATTATAACAATTTTAACTAAAGTTTTTTTTTTTTTTTTTTTTTTTGTTTATGAACTCTGGAGTTTTTTTTTTTTTTTTTTTTCATGCAGCAAAGTTAAGCAAATCAACACAGCTGTCTCTTAAAGACTCGAAGTTGAGTACGGATAAGAACAGTCCAGCACAAAAAGAGACACCGAAGGCGTTACTAGCCATTCTCTGATATCGGTATCAGTTAATATCAGTATTGTAAATTTGGTGATTGGACAATCGTTGTTGTTGCAAAATATTTTTGCACATGAATATCCTGTACATAAAAGGTTTGTATATTTTCATATTTGTCAATTGGACCTAAGTGAACACCTCAGCGGGCCAGTTTTGGCCTGCTGGCCTAATGTTTGACCTGTCTCTTATACACATCGGAGACTGCTGCCCAGGAAGATGAATAAATGTATTTGTAACGTATACACAGGTCAGACTGGAGATCCTACAAACTCTGGTGATGGCTGGACGAAACCTGTTGAATAAAATCCTTTTGTGAGCTTTTCTAAAATCATATCGTATAGTACACTCTGATTATTAGACGTTGTGTTAATATTTGTTGAAGGTTTACCGAAGGTTGTAGATGTGTATAAGAGACAGAAGTTAAGCAAATCAACACAGCTGTCTCTCAAAGACTCAAAGTTAAGTACGGTAAAGAAGAGTCCAGCAGAAAAAGAGATACCGAAGGCGTTACCAGCCATTTTCTCGTGTTCAAGACGCTGCGTTCACTGAACGTGTTTCTCGTGAACATCCAACGTCAGTGCCACCACGCATGACGTTGACGAGACGTCGATGAGAGGAATCGTTTCCATTGTTGCGATGCTAAAATGATTATTTACACTTTAAAGCTGTTTCTATCTGTGTCTTTTTAAATTTGCAATTATTGAGGTGAAACAACCTCCACTGATATCGGTATCAGTTAATATTAGTATTGTAAATTCGGTGATTGGACAATCGTTGTTGTTGTTGCAAAATATTTTTGCAAATAAATATCCTGTACATAAAAGGTTTGTATATTTTCATATTTGTCAATCGGACCAAAGTGAACACCTTAGCGGGCCAGGTCTGGCCTGCTGGCCTAATGTTTGACAACCCCAGTGTATAAAGTGAAAGAAAAAAAAAAATTATTGGCTTCACACATTTGAAATTTCTTGCATTTGTTGAGGTTTCCTAACATTTGAGGTAACAAACAGAATATATATATTTTTTTTTAAGCAAAATTAAATTAAATGTTTTTGTTTAGTTTTGCTAACTTACAGGGTTGCAGGGGCTGCAGTCTCCACCACTGCCACCCAAATCACACTGTGAGCCGTCCTGTAAGTGGTGGATCTACTGCAAGTTTTTTTTTTTTAAGTAAATATTCTTTACAAATTCCTCCCCTGTTTCAGACCAAGAAGTCCTGTAAAACACAGAGGCGTCTGTTTCATTTCTATAATCTCCACGTCCGCTCTGGACCACGGGGTCATCAGAGTGAAATCTAATAGCAGTCAATGAGGAAACCAAATGAGCCTCAGAGTATCTGAAGGCTGCAGCCCAGCTCAGACACTGGGTTACATTAGCAGCATTAACACAAGAGGGGAGAAAGGCGGGGAAGAGGAGGAGACGAGAGGATGAAAGAAAATACACAAACCTTATCTATCATTCAGCACTGAGATTATTTTTTTTTTCTACCCACCGCCGTACGAGAGACACGGCCGCTCGACAATTCATCATCTTTTATTTAGCAGATGTAGGCAAACACATAAAGCCCCGTAAGATGAAATATGTCTGAGGAATAAAATTGCCGACACACCAGTGTGTTTTAGGCCTCGTCATTCCGACGTTGCCAGGATCCGGCGGCGGTCGGAGGCTCAGGGAAAACAGGCTTTCGGGGGTTTTAAGCCGTTTGTTTCATCTCGTGTATTAATTCCAATTCCAATACCTACGCAGTGGTGAGATAACCGCACTTTATTACGCTGTTAGCGCCACCTTCACTCACTAAATCTGCACACATTTAATCCCCTAAACCTAATTAAGATTTAGATGCAATTATCATTTCTGCCAGTTTAGTCAATGTTTGTGTGTTTTTTTTTTTTGGAGATGTGTGGTCAGAGGAGGAATTAAGAGGAGATCAGGAGGGAAAATGTAACCGAAAGTGGAAGGAATGTTATGGAAAAGGGGTTTCTAGAGTCAGATTTTACCTGAATGTAGCCAAAACAGAGAGCTATACACCATGGCTAATGGCTAAGGTGAAAAAGACAATTTTCCTCAGGGTAACTAACACCACACACACACACACACACCAGTACACAAGTGTCAGAGCGTGGAAATAGCTGACATTCCTTCCACTTCACTGACTGCTTTACAGCCAAACACAGATAAGTGAGGAATGGGCCGAGCCTGACCACTGACCTGGAGAAGGAGAACCACAAATACCTTCAAACTTAACCTCAACTCACCTACAGCATCCATATTAACTTTGTAAAAAAAATTTAGTTAAAACTTTTTTTTTTTTCTTTATAACGTGAATTAAAACAATCCAACCTTCACCTGTCATAGTCTGGAAGTGTAACAACGATTTAAGCTTTTATTGCCAAAAACTGAAAAGTGAAATCATTTTCAGATTCTTTTACTGAAGATAAAGACTCTGGCATTCAGACCAGGTGTGCCAAACATACGGCCCGTGGGCCAAAATGGGTTTGCCACTACCCTCAGCTTGGCAGGAGTTTTTCTGTTTTCTATTACGTGATTAGTTCACTGTATATGGGTATCAGATATCCGAGTGGTCTTTGAACTACCCTTAGCTACATTTAGTGACAATGGCCTATACTATATGTGGCAAACTCAGGTCCACGGACCAAATCTGGTCCACAGTGTAATTAAATTTGGCCCATGAGAACATATTGAGTGGAACATGAACATTAATAAGGTCTATCAATTTTTAATATTGATATATAAACAGTTAGTAATACAAACAAGTAGCAAAAATTGTAATTTTCTTGCGAACCCCGTGTTTGGGAAACAATGCTATATATTATTTGTAGTAATGGTGGAATATATGCAACATTATAGCATGCACTTTTTGGTTTTCTGTTTTTGGCCTGAGAAAAAGAATGTACATTAAAAAGCAACTAGAAAAGAATAGACATTAAAAGTCACACTGAGCTGTGTTTTTTTTTTTTTTTTTTCAATTGATAATAAACTGGAAAATGTGTTTTTAATATTAACTTTTGGGTGTTCTGGACATGGACAAATTTATGATTCGTGGGCCACAATCTGTCCAATAATTGGGGCCATGTCAAGAGCAGAAAGATGGATCGTACATTTGAACAAAGATAAATGTGTATAAAACCTAAAATGCAAAATTTCTTGCAGATTTTATTATATTATCTACTGGTAAATGCAAGCATTATAGGGTAAAGGCAGACATTTAATAATAATATGAATTAATTATTTAATTTGGACAAGGTTTGTGGGCCGCATGAAATAGCTCAACGGGCCACAAACAGCCCCTGGGCCTTAGTTTGACCAATGATTACACAAAACAAATGTTTGTGGGAAAACATGAAAAACTTCCCTTATTTTTTTTATCAATATGAATATAAAGCAAACTCCTTGTCATGGTGATACACACCACTGTATCTCACCCATCACCAAAGTGGACAGTGGGCAGCTTTGAGGACAGAGGGAACCTCAGAGGTAACTTGGCAGTTGGCGGTTTGACGTGTAGTCCTCCTCCTTAACCACTAGGCCACCGCTACCACAATGTTGTATATTAATATTAAGTTTGGTCCAATTTTTTTGGCCCACCCTGAATTTGAGTTTGGCAGCCCTGACTTAAACCAAGAAAACCATGCCTCCTGAAGAACCTTCTGAGACCTTCTGAAGAACATGTGGATATTTCAGCCTGTGTGTCCTGATACAGTGAAAACTCATCCCTTCCCTCTCAGTATCTCGTTGGCAACGTTCACTCCGGTACCTGGACTGAAAGGGTTCTAACTCCTACTTTCTATCGGACCACTCTCCCCTGGGATTAGGTTTTCTCTTTCTCTGGGGTTTCAGGTGTCCAGCTCATGTGTCCTGAATTCCTGGGGTCTCTCTCTCTCTCTCTTTCTCTTTCTCTTAGTCACAGTGCGTCTCCTCCTGTTTCACCTCCTCTACCGGGGCCTCTCCTTCTCCTTTAACCGTGCCGGGATCATCGACACTGTTATTCAGCCCCACATCATCAGGATGACAAAGAGGGATGGAGAACAGATGCAGTTGCTCCTCTTCACTTGTGTGTTTTGGTCCAGCGATGAACAATCAAGATCAAATGGATGATATGGATCTGCTGTGGAGAGACAGCAGATTGATTTCCACGGCTGCTTCATTACAGTGTAAGAGGAGAGCGGTCCAGGCAGCTGATGTTCTGGTTCAGCTGAAGTCTCTCCAAATCTTTGCTGCGCAGAATGTTGGCAGGAGAACATGCACCAGCGACACTTTAGGAGAAGGTGAAGAGTTCGATAGAACTGGTTCACACATCGCATCAAGGGAATTGAACCCTCAACTGTTAGTTTTAATGCATGATCAAATTGCTGACCCTGACAGGACCAGTCTGCAGCCTGGGAGTCACATGCTGCTCTAATGTCTAAGAAAGATCAACATTTTCCATCTCCCCCTGTCCTCTGTATCTTCTACTCTGACTCCAACTACCTCCATGTCCTCCCTCACTGCATCCATCAATCTCCTCTTTGTCTCCTACCT
>JAFBJS010009053.1:12214-35092 GCA_016785265.1 Paraplagusia blochii | reverse complement strand
AAAAAAAAAAAAAAAAAAAAAAGCTCGGCCAATGGATTACAAGGACTTCAGGGTCACCTCTATCTGACACATCAAAGTTTAAAAGTGGCGTAAAAAAATTCTGGATTGCATTTCCAAATGTGTCCATCAGTGTGACGCAGCATCGTCGTTGTGCATTTCTATATTGTCTGTTTACCCATGTCTTTTTCTATATGGAAAAATAAAGAGATTTTCAAGCCGCTGTCTTGATTCCTGTCACAACTTGGAATTTCAATGAGCAACGGGAAGAGGAAGAGAAAGAGAGGGAGGGGGGGCTGTGCTGCACCATAACCAGACAGAACATGTAAAAACTGGGATTTTTTTTTTTTTCTTCTTCTCATGCAGACAAATGGATGGATTTAAATATTGGTCGTACTGTCGTGCATGTAGCACGGACGAGGAGAGCTTTGAATGCACAGCGCCGCTTTAATTGCATAGTCAATTCATTCATCATTCAGGAGGCAGAGCATGTGGCCTAAAAATGAATTGAATTATCTGACGGCGGAGAAGAACAAAGAGATGTACATTGAGTTTGTGTGTAATTTATTGTCACTGAGTGTGTACCGAGCAGGCAGGGAGGATTAGAGTCAGCGAGGGGGAGAGGGAAGATGGAGAGACCTGGAGGAGGACAGGAGGGGAGAGGAAGAAGAAGAAGAAGGAAAGAGGGTGAAGGAAAAGGCAAGGTCTGGGGGAGGACAAGAGGAGATGCAGGGAATGAGAGGGGAAATAAGGGGGGGGTGAGATAGGGAGGAGACAGACAGGTGGGGGAGGGGGCCGGAGTGGGGGAGATAATGGTGAAGCCTGAAGGAGGAAGATGAGAAGAGTTAAAAAGAATGAAAGAGAGCGAGCAGGAAGAGAGACACGGAGAGAAAAGGCTGGTGGCGTGGAGCAGAGACATGAGATATAGACAGAACTGACACCCTTCTGCAATGTGCATGTGGTTGAGGGTGAGACAGGTTGTCTGGTTGCCCCTCTGGAACCTCCTCTGATTTAAACGCTGACCTTGTCAGGACCAGCAGTAATGAGGCTGGATCTCATTGTCAAGGCCCAGGATTGAAATTAAGATTAGGATGTAAATTGTTGTAATCGTTGTGTTGTACCCGTGTGTGTGTTAGTGTCTCTGTTGACACACTGCACAGGTTTGGAATTTATGTTTTTGCTTATAAATGTTGAATAACTGAACTTAATCAAGACAAAAAAAAGGAATTTGGAGACATTAAAACCTAATATTGTAAAAACAAGAAAAAACACACATCAGTAATATTTGTTTCTTACTATGTGTCTTTTTTGTGTAGCCTTTCTAGTTCTTATTAATGTATATATTTATTTTAAAGTCCAAAAACATGTGTTATAACATAGAGCGGGGGTCTCAAACTCAAATAAACCGAAGGGCCCCGTCAGCTTTCGGTGTTCACTATAAGTGAAAATTTAATAATAATTAATTTCTCATAGATTCTGTGTAATACAACACGGAACCACAAGGGGTCTGTGGATTAGGGCTTTGAGAACTATAGGATTAACCATGAAATGTGGAGAACAAATCTATAAAATTCCACTTTTTCATCAAGGTGGGGGCCGCAAAATATCGTTTCACGGACCGCAAATGGCTCGCGGGCCGCAAGTTTGGGACCCCTGACATAGAGATACACAGCTGAACTACAAATCCAGTATATAGGTTTTATATACTCATGGTCCAACTCTAGTACACATTTGAAATATTCTCAGTGGCCAAATATAATTATCTTGTGGTCCAGATTTTGGGCCCCGGTCCTGAGTTTGACACCTGTAAAATAAAGCCATGAAGGCAGCCTCATCAGCAAAGGGACAAAGACACTGACAAAAACACACGTTTTCTTTACCGCGCCGGCTCGATCTTTCTGAGTTGACTGTGAAGTAATTGCAGTGAGTATTGAAGGGAAAGCCTGTGGTGGAGGAGGTGATGGAGGAAGGTGGACAGAGAAAAATCTATTTCCCAATACTACCTCACAGCAGCTTTCCTCCAATGGACTTGCGTTCCTGGTACTGGCTGTGTCCCATTGATTCCTTCCCAACATCATCTGAAAATCTATGAGCATAAAGGGCAAGTCGGCCAAAGTACAAAGCAGATAAGTGCACATCATGTTGTGTAGTGTGAGGGAAACTCACACCTTCACCTTTTTGTTCTTGCCTTCTTACCTTCTCCTTGTTATCCCCAGCTCTCTGTTCTAGAGTCCAACGGTGTGGAAGTAGGTGCAGGGTGATGTGAGGTGGGGGACGGATCTAGACAGGAGAGGTGGAGGTGATTGTAAGGGAGACAAGGAGACGAGGCAGCAGGGGAAGACACTGTAGCTTATTCTGCACAGGTTGTGACATCTCCTGACAGTGCATTATACTGCAAGGAGCTGAGAAATTCATGTCCACATACTGTATCTCAAGAACAACCTGCTGTTGGAAAGTAGAGTTTCAGACTAAATCTAATGTCTGGGTGTAAGGTTTTGGAGACTTATTCTGTAGATAATGATCAAATAACTCCCTTTAAGTCACTGACGGAGAATATTTTTTATATCTTTGTTTCAATCCTGCCAGTAAATTCCCTCAATCTTTAAACTCATTCATTCATCTTCTTCTGCTTGTTCGTTGCCGGGTCGCAGGGGCAGCTGGCACCACCCAAATCACATTGCACCCTATTGTGAGCCTCCCTATGGGTGGTGAGCCCACAAGATGTTACGTGGGCGGGGACAGTGCTATGCTCAGAGCACCTCAGTGGCAACCGGTGGATTCGAACCTGAAACTTTGCGGACCCAAGTACGCTTCCTTGACCACTAGGCTACCACTGCCATCGTTAAAGTCTGGTGTTTTAAAAGAGACGTACGGTATGTCTCCTTCATTTCTGGATGCTGCATCCAGACCAAAACTCTTCAGTGCGTGGCACCTATGAGCATGGCATTAACACAACATTCCTTCCTCGGATGATACTCAGAGTCCAACACACATTCCCAAAGCCGGAGTCCAAGCCAAGCGGCCAAGTACCCGGTTCCTCCCACTCCAAACACGTGTGGAGGACTTGAAATGAAAAGTGTGAAACGATGCACGTTGTGGTGTGAGGTTCACAGCTGCAAACTTTTCTGAACACAACCTTCTGATAACAGCATCTCCAGGCGATGAATCCAATATGAAGATGTAGGCAGAGAGCGGGCGAAGGTGTGAGTGCATTTATAATTCCTGGAAATTTCTCAGAGAGCGTTTCAGGGGACGCGGAAACGCTGGCATGTCAATCAGAGTAGCTGCTATTGATTGTCTATACCAAGTGCCACCTAATGATGATTATTTCCTGACTCCAGGCTCCCTTTAAGGCATTATAGGGAAACTATAAAGACACATGAAAAATGCATGAGCTACACGGGTGGAGGTGGACGAAACTCAGCTGTGGTCAGCAGACACCACCGACGCCTTCCAATAAAAGGTTGATATATTATACTAAACATGGACACAATCATCAGGGAGATAATCAAACTGTCATGACTTCACAGATACACCAGATATCTTCAAAGTCTGGTTCAGGGACCAACTGGGGCCTTCAGACTAGGGGGATCCATAGCGCGAAAGTGTTTATCTGTGCAATTTAATTAAAGCTTCACAACACCTTCTTTTTTGTATACGAGTCAAAACTTAGTCCCAAGTATTGTAAATTGAATACCAGCCCAAGTCCTAATGTCAAGCCAAGACCAAAACAACTCTTATGGGTATTCAAGCACAAGTCAAGTATCACGTTTTCTGTATACAAGTCCAAACCAATTCAAAAGACTATTCGTATTCAAATATAAGTCAAGTCTCAAGTCTTTTGCATGTGAGTTAAGCCAAGTCACAAGTCATAGGTAATAAAGTATAAGTCAAGTCTGAAATTTTCTCTATACAAGTCCAAACCAAGTCACAAGTCTTGTAAACGAGTCAAAGCCAAGTCCCAAGTCTTTTTTGTCCCAGCGTAAACCAACTCATGGGTAATCAAGTATAAGTCAGGTCTCGAGTTTTCTGTATACAGGTCCAGGCCAAGTCACAAGTCATGTATACGAGTCAAAGCCAAGTCCCAAGTCTTTTGTGTCCCAGCGTAAACCAACTCATGGGTAATCAAGTATAAGGCAAGTCTCAAGTTTTCTGTATACAGGTCCAGGCCAAGTCACAAGTCATGTATACGAGTCAAAGCCAAGTCACAAGTCATTTGTATTCAAGCCTAAACCAACTCTCAAGTCATGGGTAATCAAGTACAAGTCAAGTCTCAGGTTTTTTGTGTACAAGTCCAAACCAAGTCGCAAGTCTTTCAAGTCCAAGTCCCGGTAAAGTCTTGCAACTAAAAGTGCAACAACTACATGATACTATTCCCACTTACACTTGGTGTCCACCTCATCCTCAAACAAAGATAAAATTCCTCCATCACAGAGAGGACTGGACAATGAGTGGGACTAAACACCCACAGGCCTCCTGAAGACAAAAGGATTAAAGGTTGAGATGCGAACTGGGGTCAGAGCTAATTAAAGACACAGGTGTGGATGAGTAAGGAGTGAGCACCAGCAGCTTAAGCACCAGCAGCAGTAGCACAGGTGAGGCCACATTCCTGTGTAACAGGAAGCTTCCTGTGTTACAGCCCGGGGTGAAGTCACTTCTGATGTGATGTCACCGTACATTACCTCCACGTTTGTGTTTGTGTAAAAAAATACCTAAACAGATTGTGTGGACATAGCAAACATTCACAGCTTCATCTGTGCTGAGGAGTGGCTTCAGGAGAAGGTAAAGGTTCAGAACTCACCTGGTCCGACGTCTGACCACAGCTGTGGACGTAGGGTTCTATAGGTGGGGAAATTTCATTCCAGCAATAGTTGTAAAATAATAATACGTGTAAATAACACAAACAGCAAAATAACAAAAAAATAGACCAAAATGTTTATTTTTTTTTATCAATTTGATCATTTTTATACAAACGCAACATCATATAGTTTTTGATGAATGCATAAAACTCAAAATCTAACAATATTTGAGCAAAATCCAACCTAGTGAAACTCAAGATGTTCAGGTTATTAAGGGCTCTGCATTCCAGTTCCAGGTGCTAATCTAGAACTAGCAAACACGTGCAACTAACCGTATGTAAAACATACAAGGCTGAGATGTCTGGTAGGTTCTCAGTCATCCAGGTGTCATTTAATCCAAAAAATTAGTTACTTCAAGGTCAACTGGACATTGTAGGTTTCTTGAAAACGTTTCACCTCTCATCCAATGGAAGAGAAGGGACATAGTTTTGTGGATGAGGATGTCCACATCCTGGCCAGAGAGGACAGATGGTTTGAGAGAGGAGTGAAAGAAGCCATGTACGTCAACCTGGAGAAACCTTCTCTCAACAGACGGGGAGGACTAAGACATAACCTTTCATACACCTATAATGTTGTTCTAAATTCTCTGTCCAGAAAATTCTCTTGTGATCAGACCAGGGTTCCATTCACACGTCTAATTCAACATACAGCTCATCTGGAAAAGGAACACCAGAACTCCCCTGTAGTCAGTTAGAACTAAAGAAGACTCTTAGATCAAGAGGTGGAACGTCTTCAAGAAACCTGCTATGTCCAGATTCCCCTTGAAGTAACAAATTTTTACACACAAGGCTGAGGTTGGATTATTCCTAGATCTCAGTACCAGTTCCACAGATGCCAAGCACGAATATCCTGGTACCGTTTCCCATTCCTGTGTCTGAAACCATAGCTATTATTGGTTCAGGCAAGGAGGATTCTGGTTCCAGAGAAGGAACTCTGAGGGGCGTTGGATCTTTGCTAAGGAGATTTTTTTTTTTTTCAAGATGGGCGACGTCCCAGCTCAAAGGAAGACCCTGTTTTTCTGTCCCTCGATACAGTAAATACTCACTAAATAGTCTTTGCAGCAGATTTCACAGACAGACTCTGGTCTTTGTTGGACTGATTGGCAGACCACTCTAAATGGGCTGTTTTTCAACCCTCTGACACAAAGACACTTTTTCATGACTCCTCAGTGCCATCGTTTTCCTGCTCCTCTTCTTCACATAGTTGGAACAGAGTGCTCTCTGTGTCTCCGTGTGTTGCTCCATCAGCTCCGCGGCTTTAGACAAACTCTCCCACACTGTCTGCGACCCGTTTGACACCACATCCTTTTCTGAGCGGCACACACAAAAGGAAGCCTTTCCTTTGGTGTAATGCAAAATGTTAAAATTGTATAAGACAATAAGACATCAGAATATGAACTTTAATGTTTTGTTAAATCCAACAGAGGTTTAAATGTGTCTATGTTTATCTTATTCAGCTGTTCTAAACCCAGGTATGGGCAAACATTCTGACTCGCGGGCCACAATTGGTACCTAAAATTGGACACAGGGGACAAGACCGGAGCAGAAAGATGGATCGTTTAATTTATATAAATATTTTGATTTGGACAAGGTTGGTGGACCACATTTAAAAGCTAAACAGGCCACATCCGGCCCCCGGACCTTAGTTTGCCCACAACCTCTACACTGCGGGGCCTCAATATAACTTTTTCAGATCTGATTACAATATTGCAATTTGGGAATATCTGCCAATACCAGTTCAATACCATCGTTATTCTGCTGCTGTCTACAGCACTTAAGGTTGAATATTTGGGCTTGGGTATCGTATCAGCTATATTGATTTTTTTTTTTTTTAAGTTAAAAAAAGTTAAAGAGTCAAGTTAGGAAACTTCAGAACTTTCACCTTGACCATGACCTGGATGACTGAGAACTTTCATCGAAATGAAGCCTAAAGGTTTACCTGATATTGATCCGATACGATCCTCAGTACTTGATGAGTCAACCCTGTCCTAAACCAGTAAGTTAGTTGGCTGCGTTTGCACAAGTTGTTACAACCATTTACCTGCAGGACATGAAGACTCAGTGAGTCAACCATGCAATTTTACAGTCGCAGACTGAATATTTCATAAAGTAATTATGACGACTTGATTGGTTGATGGGATAATAGAGTTAATTATGAGTTAATAGTACGTTGGCTCGCACCTTTGCCTTTTTGACTCCTCTCAGAGAAAATTAAGTGGTGTGACTTACATAGACACGTGAATTTATTGTTTCTTCGGTTAAAGCCTTGTCAATACAGAGGTGTTGCCACTGTATTGACAAGTTCCTTGGTCCATTTCCTAAAATGAGCGAAGCAAGAAGTAGAATCGTGTCACGTGACCTCACTGTCCAGCTGTAGAAATGCAGTTTGGTTGGGTTTTTTCTCCACACATCAGTTTGGCTATGTTTCCTAAAAACGAAAACTGTTGGGGGTAAAAAAAAAAAATGACAGAATTTAACGTGAACTACAAAATACCAGGTCACTGAATGGCCCTGGCGTTTTGGAAACCCTCAATTTTTCTACAGATAATGAAGTTGATTGATTTTATCATCCTGTTCCAGTGGCAGCCACGTAAATGTTTTTGGGGGTTTTTTTTTACCATTTGCAAACTATCTCCGTAATGTGAATCATCATTGTGTGCAACAGGGATCCAGGTTTTTAATGAGGTTGGCTGCCCTTTTCCACCACGATATGTTCTTGTTGTCAACTGCAGACCTGAGAGTTGTTGTTACTTGTCTGCTCTGAAGCCTAAGGCGGCTTGGCATCTACTTGAGGTGAACTCAGTTCGTTATCTAATAACAATTCCCACCAGTGGTTTTCCTGAGTATGTTCCTGCATGCAAACAGTAAACAGATAAACCCTCAACCAACACAGGCCAATGAACAAAATAGAATAAACTGTTATACATATATATATATGTATATATTTTCTCTGCATAAGTAAGTTGATGGAGTGAGGAACTAACTTTATTTCATGTTGGGAGTTATTGAGAAATAACCAATGGGCGGACTCCTGAAACGTATTTCAAGTCCAGTGTCAAAATGGGAACGAATTATATCAAACAAAGTAAGACGTCTACAGTTAAAGTTACCACTATTTTTTACAGCGTTTGGACTGATTTGCGTTTATTGGCCCCCAACCGATCCAGTGTTAAATCATTTTTATGAATTGTATGATACTTGGGTCAAAAGTTTGGACTTGAGACGCAAAGCTCACCCTGGGCTAACTACTCATATCTGGTTACAATTAGGCTATTTTGAATATAATCTGGCCTCATCTAGGTTACTGTATTTTCACCACTATACCGCACTTCTACGCGTGTTGTTGTAAGGCGGTCGTGGTAGAGGACACCAGAAGAACGTTAAAGGGGGAAGTGAAGGCGTTATCTTGCTCTCGTTCTTTTTTTAATTAGCAAACTCGTATGCTTGTGTGTGTGTTGTTGTTAGGCGGACGTGGTAGAGGACACCATGAGAACGTTAAGGGGGGAAGTGTGGGCATTGTTTTGCTCCCGCTCTTTTTTTTAACTAGCACACTGTGTTGTTGTAAGGCGGACGTAGTTGTGGACACCATGAGAACCCCTGATCAGGTGCAAAACTAAGACTGCGCCTTTGAGTATGTTGCGCCTTATGGTCGTGAAAATACAGTGTAGTGTATTTTGTCTTTTAGCTAATTTTGTCAACTAAAACCAAGCCATGGAACAGTTGGGGCAGAAGCATAATTTCCTGAAGGGTACTCCCGGGGGATTTCTTAAAAAAAAGTTCTGCAAAATGAAACTATCAGCTGTATTTAACTAACCCCAAGGCCTCTTTTATTAAATCCCTAAGTCTCTGACCGCTGTCCGTCTGTCTGACCACTTGAGCTCATTAAGATTGTAGAGCCCCGCAGGTCTTCGTATCACCTACAGAACCGTAACCACCATATCAGTGACCACAACCACCTCCTTCCCTCCTTCACACTCCTCATTCTCTGCAACCTCCATGGTATGAAGACGTTCGTAAGCATGCCTCATTAACCTACTGCTCAGTACTGTTGCTGGGCCTCCCACCAACAAGCCCATTCACGCCTACGACCGGAGTCACACATGTATAAGCAATTTGTCATTGCTTTAGCGGATATTCGGCAGATTCCATGCTCCAGGGTGGGGAAATAATCCATTATTTGTGGCATTTTTATGACTTTATTCTGCACTTATCGCATTTAAGGGATTTCTAATTTGTTGCTACAAGTTTACTCACAACGTGATCTTATTGCTCTGACCCAGTTCGACGAAACTTTCAAACCCCATGATCTCTTTGTCTCCCACACAAATGCTCATATTACACTCAAGCTGTTTTTTCTTTCTTTCCATCGGCGGACTCGTATAGACTTATTTGCATGTTCTAAAGAAGCGCTCTCTGACTGCTGCTGCTGCTGCTGCTGCTGCTGTGGATGGTGGGAGGTTTGCCCTGCCTCTCATTAAGGGTCTTTTCAGCTCCATGGGCAGCAGCAGTGATAGGATTAGTGCAGGCCTGAAGCGTGTCCACGTCTGGAGCCGAGGAGGACTGAGCTCCAACGACCCCACCAACCTCGGTGCTATTGTCCTGGCTCTGCCGCGGCTATGGCTGCTCCAGGTGCCAAAGTAATAGAGAAGATGCTCTAAACTCTTCCAGGAATGGGGTAGGATGGAGTAAAATAGTTGAAAAGGAGAAGATCATGAGCGTAGGAGCAGATGGGGAGGGAATGTCTTTCCTCATTCTTGTACTTTTAACTCTTTTTTTTGAGTGGGAACAAACAGTGGGAGGACAGTTGTTTTGTGTCCCTTCATTGGCTGATTTACATTTCCACAGCCTCTCTATCAAAGTGTCTATTGTCAAAGTGGTGACCAATGAAAATCGCAGAAGATATAGAAGGTCTTTCTTCTTGACCGGGAAAAAACTATCAAGACACGAGTACAGACTCTGAGACAAACTAAGCTTTTATGAGAGAAAAAAAAAGATTCAAAGATACAAGACGAACCAACAACTGCTGTTGTCTCAACATGAACCCTTAAGGAAAGAGGAAGAGACGG
This sequence comes from Paraplagusia blochii, assembly GCA_016785265.1. Lineage (NCBI taxonomy): Eukaryota > Metazoa > Chordata > Actinopteri > Pleuronectiformes > Cynoglossidae > Paraplagusia > Paraplagusia blochii. Next base: position 25,171 of record JAFBJS010009053.1, on the reverse strand, counting down.
AGGAAGAGAATGGGAGTTGAAGGAGGAGGGCAGTCACCCAGGACAGAGAGAGACAAGCATTTGCACACCAATTGTTCTTCCTTTTCCATGAGCCAGGGATGGGAGGTGGGGAGGTGAGGGCAGAAAGACAACATCTCCACCTCTGAGACCACCTTCTCTCCTCCTTCTCCACCCTCCCTTCTTCACCTCGTCTTCTGTGTGAAATCAGCATGAATGGAGAGCCACATTCAGCAGGGATAAATGGAGGACGGCGTGGAAGTGGGTAGGGGGTCACCCTGACCCTCCGCAGCCCTGTGATGCCGCAGCCACATGTGCAGCATATTAACATATGAAGCCCTGTCACAAATGCAGTGTCCACCCTCTGACCCGGTGGAGCCCATTCACATTCATGCTCACACGGACACACACGGACACACATATATACAATGGCTGTTTGAGTCTTTGCTCAGGTGTAGCCGCTTTCTTATCACAAGAAATTCTATTGGCATCTTTTGGAGCAGGTGTGGGCAAAATAAGGCCTAGGGGCCAGATGCAGGCCACATACCATATATTTTGGACCTAAAGGCAGACTTGAAGACCTATAATTTTTTTCATTAATTAACCCTGTATTGCAGTTTGGCATGTTGCTAGTTGTGTTTACTGACCTCAAAGGCGCCACAAAAATCTGTCAAAATGTCTAGTACATCTATGGTAGCTTTAAAGCTGCACCTCCTTATGTTTACCATTACGTGCGGTCTTGTCAGGCGCCTCGTAAGTTATACTGGACTTAAGTGTGTTTCAACAGCACGCCGTAACATACATTACATGGTGTTGGTATATGCACCGCAAGAACTGAGCACGCTTGACGCCAAAATCACCCAACTGGTAAACTCAGACACGGGTTGAAGGAGTTGTGGCGACTTAACAGTGTTGAGAGTTATTTTGTTGATAGTAGATGATAGAGTTGATAGTAGACAAACTTCTTGGCTTTTGTGTAGTTTAATGTGGTTTCTGATCCTGTGCACATCAGGTATGACAAGAGATCGAAAATAGGCCTTTCCTTGGCAACGCGCCTTACAATCAGGTGCCCCTTATGTGCAAAAAATCTATTTATTTGGGGCAGTCGTGGCCTAGTGGTTAAGGAACCGGACTGGGGTCTGGAGTACTCCAGGTTAGAATCCACCAACTACCAAGTTACCACTGAGGTCCACTGAGCATGGCACCATCCCAACGCACCTTTCCTCAGGCGCTCAAAGCTGCCTACCGTTCACTTTGGTGATGGATTAAATGCAGAAGTCAAATTTTGTTGTGTGCAGTGGTGTGAATCACAATGACAAGGAGTTTGCTTTCCTTTCCTTCCTTAATTCATTCATCTTTGTACGCCTTACTGGCTCTTAGGGGCAGCAGTCTCCACGACTGCCACCCAAATCACCCTGCACCATACTGTGTGCTTTCCGTCATGTGGTGAGTCCACTGGACGTTGTGGTATACGGTGATATGTTTAGAACACTGCAGTCACAACTTGGCAACTGGTGGATTAAAACCTAAGGTATACGGTATATTATTGGCTTATATTATTATTGCCTTTTGCCCAGTAGAGAAGTCTAAAAACATGTTAGCATTCATCCATGAAACGTAATTGGCACGTTATTAACCTTCAGTTCTCACGAAAGCCCCATTCCTGTGCTCTTAACCTGATTCCTGTGACTAATTTCAAGACAAATTGTGTCCCGCAGGACAAGAAGTTCTCCCATGCCTGTTGTAGAGGTTTGGTCACCAAAATCCTGTTTACTTCATGGGTATCAAGGGTGGCAGAAGGTGATTAAGGGGTAAATATTGGAGAACCAAACTCAAGCCCAACATCGGAAAAAGATTAGAGTGAAGGACTGGGACGGATAATAGAGAAACTACATCCAGATCCAGTTGACCAGCACCGGAATTATAAAAAGAGGAACCATGCAGCGATCTGCAAATCCCCCAAACCATTGAAGTGTAGTTAAACAAATTGGAAAAACAAGCGCAAAAAAATGCAAGGCGTCGGCCAACAAAAACGTAACCCAGGCCCTGGCTGCACAGGGACCTTTTTTAGACTGCCTTTCCTGTTGGACTCTCCCTCATCGAGACAGTGCGTCACACGCCGAGAGTCTGTGAGTTCAAACTGCTCTTAACCCTTCACAAACTGCAAACAGCCAGTTCCTCTTCAGGAGTCCTGCAGCAGAGGTTCTGTTTACAAACCAGCTGTGTTTCCAATATCGGAGACCTGCACACGTTTTATATATGGTGGAAAATAAAATCCGAAGCAGGGGTTGACACCTTAGGATATCTGGAGACAGGAACGAGTCAGAGTTTTGACTTGGAAAGCACACGTATAGTAGAAAAAGAGAATAGATTCAATGTTGGAATGTATCTCACTACCGTATTTTCACGACCATAAGGTGCACCCTACTAAAGGGCACAATCTCAGTTTTGTGTGCCATTACTATATTTAACGCACACATAAGGTCCACTCGATTGTAGGGCGGGGGTTTTATATACAATCCATACCCACACTTCCCCTTTAAAGTTCTCATGGTGTTCTCTACTACGTCCACCGTACAACACAGCACACATAGGGCGCACTGCACTTATCGGGTGCGGCACATTTTGAAGAAAATCTCATACTTTTATGTGCGTTTTATAGTCATGAAAAAACGTAGTGTATAATTTGGCACGTTAAAATAAATAATCATATTTTGTTGTTTTGTTTTTTTAATCCGCATTGACATTTTCTCCTTGTTTTTTGTGATTTGTGTTCATTTGACTTTAGACGTTAGCTCATCTTTAGCATGACTCGAACAAATTTCTGATTCCTCCACGTTAGGTTCTGTAATTCGCATTATTTCTAACCAAAGACGCTTCCTGAAAGCATTCAAACGTACCTCTTCCCTGACAGAATTTTGGAAAACCCTCTCGGAATTCCATTTTAATGGAAACTTAACTACCGTCTGTCCAGCCATGTCCAGCATGTTTAGACTGGGTCTCTTACTACTGCGCCGCTCTCCCCTCAGGCTCCGATCTGTTTTACAGCACAGAGGATTTGACGATCATGTTACGGCTTCTCCCTCTCAGGAGTGTCTTTGCCTTGTATTGAAAACAGAAGAAAAAAAAAAAAAACCTCTGGTTTGGTTTGAGCCCAACCGGTCTGGACTGAGACGATGCCGCTGCGTCTCACAGTCACATGGTTTTATCATAACGCAGAGGAAAGTAGCAACCGCTTAACTGTGACCCGTCATTGGCGGCGAATGACTGTTTGTCTGGGTGTCTGCGTAAATTGTGTAGGACCAGTATATGTGTGTGTGTGTGTGTGTTTGTAAGGTTGTGGGGGTGCTGGGGGGCGGTGGGGGTTATTAATCACAGAGCTGACATCAGGCAGCCAGTAAACGTTAATTAGGACCACCCAATGGCCCGGCCGGTGTCATTAGCTAATTGAGTTTGTTTATGTGTTTGTGTTTGCAGGGACAGGAATGAAAAAGAGAGAGAGAGAGACAGAGACAGACAGAGACAGAGAGAGAGAGTGGAGGGAAAGGAGGAGGAAGAGGGAGGAAGATGTGGGTCTGTCTCATCTGGAGTCCTACGGTGGTGACATGTCCTTCAGCTCAATCCACAGGGAAAATGAGAGAAAGGAACAGAATATATGTATGTATATATATATATATATATATATGTGTGTGTGTGTGTGTGAGTGTGTGTGTTTTATAGTTGCTGGATTTATCGTGTTGCATTGCTTGTTAAACATATGTTCATAATGTATGTTCAAACAAGTGTTCCATCAGAAACAGAGTTCTCTACTGTTGGGGATATAATAACCAGTGTGGAATTATAAACTTTTTTTATCTTTAAAGTCTAGATGTTTGTGTTCTACATTTGTTTTTGGAGTACAGAACTTTAATTTGAAAAGCTCTTTGTTTTACAAAAATAATTTACCTTGCTGTTTCTAGTGTTTATTGATACTTATAAATACATATTTATATGTACCGCTTTTGATCCAACAATCGATTTGAATCAAACCATGAGCCAAAAAATCGATATTGAATTGAATCGTGGAAATTTCATATTGGTGCATCTGTCTGTCTGTCTATACAAACATACATACATACATGCATACATACATCTGTATATCTTTGTATATAAATGGGAAGAAAAACCTGAAATAGTTTAATAACAGAAGTCCTTCCATTCTTGTTCAACAATGTTTCTTACGTCAACAGCCCTGTAGCTGTGAATGGTTTTACTGGGGGCTTTAAACCAGTTCAAGGAACAGAAATGTGTATTCATAAATAATTTTATCCTGTTCATACCAGTTCCAACTTCAACTTGATTTGTTTGAAGTGCCAAATCACAACAACCGTCGTCCCAAGGCACTTTACAAACAATTATATAAAATAAACAAGATACATTAAACAAAACATGAAAAAGGCCCCTGCCTTTATAGTTCCTTTTTTTTTTAAAATCCTGTATAACCCACAATCAAAGTCATGATTGTCTATGGTAGCCAGGGCTTTGAACTATATATTTTTTTTAATGGATTTGTAACAGAAACTGTATTTTAACGTTTCTGGTTTTTGGTTCCAACATGACACATGTCATTCCTGAACCAGTTACTGAAACTTTTTAGGAGATGGTGTTGATTGTGGGCTACACAGGTTTTTTTTTGAGAACAGAATACAACCAGCATTAACCCGTTAGCATCATATTTAGAAAAGTGTTTCTATCCCGGAACAAATAATATATACATTTCTGGTTTCATTTCTGTTCCAATCAAAATGCCAAAAGTTTCCAGCATTTTTCGTTCCTTGAACCTTTTCAAAGCGCGACTGGTCCCTTGTTAAGATGAAGTTCTGAGAATCTGAGTAAAGACACTAGTATTATTATTATCTGGGACTTGTTACCGTGATGTTGACCTACACTTGAGTAAAGATGTAACTGTGTTTCTCTTGGTCCGAGTGTTTACAGAAAGAGTCCAACACCGGTCCGACAAATTCACTGAGTCCCACTTGTGTGCACGTAGGTGGAACTCAAACACATTCACGCTTTCGTGCACCGCCTCACACACACACACACACACTCTGGTTTTTCCCGGGTGTGTGTGTTTCACACACACTCTGCATCCTCCCCAGGGTTTGCAGAGTGATGCTGTGTGTACAGAGCAGCCATGCCTCACTGCTACATGCTCTCTGTCGGCCTGATGTGGCTACGCTGTGGTTACGCCTGTTGAATCCGCCCGACCACCACATGATGAATCACATGCCCCCACTCTGTCCAGAGAACAACACCAACCGACACACACCCTGGGCTGAGCCACCAGTGCTAGACAGCCCAAAAACTGTCCTCTTCCTCCGATCTGCTGTTGAGATTAATTTTAACAAGCTACTCTGGAGCAGCGGGGAGGAGCAAGGAATTCACCAAGGAGCAAAAGACAAGAGGAGGAGGAGGAGGAAGGGGGGGAGAAGATGGAGGAGAGGAGAGGGTAGGGGAGGGGTGGCGCTCTGCTGTCATGGTCTCTCTGCTTCTCTGGCTCTGATTTGTGCCCTTGGCCAGGTCCCGCTCATGTCCCACAGATAGCTCAGCTCATGCCCCAGTAGGCTTGTTACAGCAGCTGAATGAACGTGAACATGTGAGGACTGGGCCCAAAAGCCATGACAAAAACAACAACAACTAAAAAAGCAAATCTGTGTGGACAGATGACAAAGTAAGACATTGCCCGGTTTGTTTCCTGCAACTTCGGCGGTTGCTGCTGCTGCTGCTGCTGCTGCTGCTTTTTATAGACAGCAGGGTGAACACAGCAGCGGTCAGCCAGATCACTGCTGGGCAGACACACAGGGAAGAAGAGATGATTCCAATTACAGCCTGGTGGAGAAAAATGGAACAAAAAATCCTTAATATCGTTCTGGGAATGACTTCTGTTCCGTGACTTTGATAAGATTAGTAATCCCACACCAGATTCACTTCCTACATGGTCAAAATTATACACTATAGAAACGCAGTGCGCCTTAAAACACACACTTTAACAGCTGATAAACCAATTTTAATCTTTATTTGAAGAGAAATTCATTTGGAATTATGACATTCTGACTAATCTGAAGAAAGGAAATGTGTTGTATAATCTTCCTGGAAGCAAAAATACACAGTTGCAAGGTGCATGGAGAATTTTGGAGGGAGAAGGAGTGTTGATGATCCCATTTTTTGTGGCGAAACCTAAAGACAAATTCTGAGCTCTGAAACCTGCAACAGTAGCAGCTGAATGTGAATGCACGCAAATGCCAAGGAAACTGGTCAGTGATGGGTTCGATTCCATCAGCTCACGTTGTCACCTGGACCAGAGCCGTCATTAAGAGCTGTGTGAAAACATCTACTAATTGTTTATTCATCTTTTTTTTGACCCATCCCTTTTTTCAGGGGTTGCCACAGCGAGTCCACAATTTCTCTCCCCTGTCCTCTGTATCTTCTACTCTAACTCCAACTACGTCCATGTCCTCTCTCACTGCATCCATCAATCTCCTCTTTGTCTCCTACCTGGTAGCTCCATCTCCAGGATCATTCGTCCACCAATGTATCCACTGTCCCTCCTCTGAACATGTCCAAACCATCTTAATCTGTCTTCTCTAGCTTTATTCTCCAAACCTTCCTGTCTGTGTTGTCCCTCTAATCACCTCATTCCTGATCCTGTCCATCCTTGTCTCTCCTAAAGAGAATCTCAGCATCCTTAACTCCTCCACCTCCAGCTCTCCTCTCTCCTGTCTTCTGGTGGTCTCACAACTGTCCTGTAAAGTTTTTTTTTTGCTTAGGATCTACTGGTTCCCGCTTTGTTATCTACAGGAGTTAGTGTGAACCAGTGAAACCCAGAGCTAAGAATATATGTGACAAAAATAAGAAACTATTAGCAATTCTCTTTTAAAAAAGTTTTATTTCTACCGCTCTTTCCTGCTCAACTTCAGCTTTATCCAAAAAAAAAAAGGAACTCAGTAGTGTTTTACCTCAGGAGCTGCAATAAACCCCATTCATCAAACTATTGGATGAACTACAACATGAGCAGTGAACCAATCACCTGCTGACTTACACCGGAGTGTGAGGAAAAGCAGATGTTCCAGTGATTCCGGTGACAGTAAAGAGGCAAAAAGAGGTGAGAAAATGAACCATGTGAAAGGTAGATTTCTGTTACCATGGCACCTTGGCATGGTTGAAGAGCACGGAGCTGGAGCTAATCTGCCTCCCAGCCCTCACCCACCCACCCATCATCTCCCCTCCTCTCAGCACACCTTTTCATGCCCCAGAGGAGACTCAGAGCACACTGTGGATCACACACATCCACCAGAGACACTCCTGAGGAAGGATGGAGTGGAAAGACTGAAAACCTCCATCTGGAAGAGGCACAGGATTCGGGGAAAAAGGCTCTAAAATTAGACGGAGGATGAGGTGGAGGGACGGGGAAAGACAGAGAGAGAGAGAGAGAGCGAGGAAGAAGGAGCTGAGGACCGGGTGGAGGGGCAGGGAGACGAGCAGAGGGTGGGAAAGTTGCGGAGAAGAGAGCGGTGTTGGGGTGGGTGGGTGACGGGGGAGGAGGTGGAGTAACGGGTGGTGACAGCTCACATCCAGCGAGATGCCTCTCTGCACATTCACCAGGCTGTGGCAAATTAAATGTCTGAGCTAACACTTCATAAATATCCAAGAGTGTGCACGGCTGTACACACACACGCAACTACACACACACACAAAATTATGCATGTTCATGACACAGTCTGTGACACATTCACACACTCCACCTCTGCACACGGTGCTCTCACACACACACTCACACACACACACACACAGAGACACATCTTAAATGATTCTCAGTAGGTGGGATTCCATCAGCCACTTTTTATGTGCATTTTCAATTTGTGTATAAGAAGGAACTAAATGGAAGAAAATAAAAAAAGTGAAATATAACATAAGAACTTTTGAGAGCGGAAAAGTTGTTCTTTATCATTAATATGTCAAGTCCTTAATGCTGTGGCTGCTCTTGTGAAATATTCCTGGTGCTTTATTCTCAAACATTTCAATGCCAAAGCCCTCTGAATACATATATTTTGGTGAGCCTTATATATTTTATATATATGAAACATATTGACTTTACCATGCATGTGATTTATTCATAATTCAATAATTATAATCAATTAATATTATTTGTTTTGCATGAGAGAGTTTCATAGGAACATGTGGTGAAAATCTACTCCAGTCATGGGCAAACTTTCTGGCTCGCGGCCCACAATTGGTCCAAAGATTTGACACAAGGGCCCAGTCCAGAAAAATTGGATCTTTAGTTTGAACTAAGATAAATGCAAAACTCAATTATAAAACCTAAAAATCCTGCATGGCTAATACTCTTTATGACATCATCTACCACAAGTCTGGGCAATTATTTTGACCCACGGGCCACAGGTGGTACTAAAATCTGAGTCACAGGCCAGGTCAGGATCAGAAGGATTGAGTATGTGGGTGAACTGAGATAAATGAGATGAGTAAAGTATTGAATGAAGGCGAAATGCTTTTTTCTATTGAGGAAATGCTGGGTTTGCAAGAAAAAGGCAGAAGGATGATAATATAAATTAACAGTATAATTTGGACAAGTTTGGCGGGCCGGATTAAAAGGCCAAATGGACCTCATACGGCCCCCGGGCCTTAGTTTGACTTTGTGTCGGATCTACCAGGAAAACACATTATTGCAGGGAAAAGGCGGAAGTATAATAATAACGTAAATACATTATTTAATTTAGGGCCACATTTGAAACTCACTGGCCCACGGCTAGCCCCCGAACCTTAGTTTGCCTATGCCTGATCTACACGTTAGGTCGCATTCAGGTAACAAAGGAAACTGAGAATCTGACAGATACAATAGTAGTGTCTTTAAAAAAAACATTTAACTGTCTTTTCAGAATTTTATTGTGGCTTCTTAGTGTCAGATGAAACATGGCATTGATAGGAGTAAAGCTGGTTGCAGGTTTTTATTTTGTATCAATGGATTATTCCCAGTGACCTGACAGATGAAGAACTTCCCAGAACATATTGTAATCCAGATAAACTCCTCGTACTTTTACTTCCTTGACCCTGAAATGCAGATGAAAACACCTAAGCCGACGTGAAGGTAACATGTGAGACCAATCTTCTCGCAGGAGGAGCAGGTTATTGTCAGATGACTGGATGGTTTCACTGTAGGGGTTTAATTTCCATGAATGGTCCAGTGTCAGTGGGAATCTGTGTCCCTGTGTCCCACTTAGTCCCCTGCTGGGAAGTCAAACCTTTGGCCCAGTGTGGGAGAGCAGAGGGCATATGGGCAGGGTCCGGTCAGAAAGTGGGCTGAACTATCTCATCAGCTGTAGACTGTGGGCTCTGTGTTGAGACCCAGCTCAGGATCTCAGGATTGACCTCATCGAGGTTTGTCAGCTGTGAGAACTAAAAACACTGACGTAAAGAGAAAAAAAAGAAATGTAAGGCAGATGTAGAGGGGGAGCAAATTAGGGCTCAAACGTAACAAAAATGACAGTGTGTGAGAATCAACAATGTTTTTAAAACATTAAAAATTTTATTAAAAGAAAAGTTTTTCATTGTTAAATTACCCACAAAATATATAAGACATATATGAGTAAAACTATAGCTAATATAAATTTGAATACAGTGTAATATATATGTAAATATGTGGAAACACTAAAATACCTAAAAATTACCTAAAAACATACATGTACTAATAAATATATGTACATACTGTATATGTTGTTTATGTATGCAAAAGTGAAAATGTATTTGCATATTTATCCAAAAGTCATTGTTTAAATAACAGTGAAACATATAAGACATATATGAGTAAAACTATATCTAATATGAATTGAAATATACATTTAAATACATGGAAATATATATGTAAATATATGTTGACATATATTGACATATATTTTTGTACATCTGGAATGTTGAAAATGTATTACATATTACATTTACCAGACACTTTTATCCAAAGAGAGTTGTAGAGCAGGATTGGTTTATAAAGCAAGTGATTCCTCTGGGAATCAAACCCAGTACCCTCTGGTCATTGTTTTTTTTTTTTTTTGAGGGCGGCCATGTTCAACACTACTGTTTAGAAACACTGAAATACCTAAAAATTGCAGTAAAACATACACGTTAAAAAAAAAGTATATGTACATATATGTTTATGCATTCAAAAGTGAAAATGTATTAGCATATTTATCCAAAAGTCATTGCCTAAATAACAATGAAACATATAAGACATATGTGAGTAAAACTATATCTAATTAAATATTATATATATATATAATGAAATATACATTTAAATACATAGAAATATATATGTAAATATATAGAAATATATGTTTATATGTGTGTGTGTGTGTGTGTGTGTGTGTGTCTGTACATTTTAAGGCTATATGATTATCTTTTACATAAATATATCTTAAGATAGATCTTCCTCTGTAAAGTTAGCAAACACTCTTGGACTCATTGACTGGAGGATGAAGAAACTCTGACGGTTGTTTCTTTGGATTTTTGATACATTTAAGTCATTGTCCAAACATGTTGACATGAGCAGACAGAAAAAAAAAAAAAACTGAGAAAGGATGCAGTTGAAGCAGTGCTAACAGAGTGTGTCAACTGAGAGCCACAGAGTCCAAAGAAAAGGTCTACAGTAATCCCTCCTCCACTCTGTCAATTTCCCTAATCCTGCTTTTGTTGCCGCTGGAGCTCAGAGGAGGGTGTGACAGGGTCAGGGGTGAAAGTTAAGAGCCTGGAAGGATGGAAGGAGGGACGGCTGATGGAGAAGAGAAGAAGAGTGAACTGAGGAGCCTTCATGTCCTGAGAAGACTTCCTCTGCAGGCAACCCCCCATGACCTCCTCCACCACCACCAGCAGGCAACAGATCAGAGCCCAGGAGGTGGAGGAGGATCCTCCTGGACACATGAACTAAAGATACCTATCACAATGGTCAGGGATCAGTGGGTAACCTTCCAGCAGGGAACACCTTTCAGAAGAATACGTCCAGATCTGGACAGATAAAACCAAACCTAGAGTTATCATTTAAGATACAATCTGTAGTTTGATAAACAGAAAAAAATGTAACACTTTTTATGAAGCAAAAGGATAAATGTTTTTCTTATCCAGATGTTAAGAAAATGAAAGTGAACTTCTGAGGATAAACATTTTGTTCATATCAGATTCTTTTCTTCATGAATCTACACACAATTTCCAGGAGCCGGCAGAACTGGACTGCAGGCCGGACGGTCAGGCACGTGTATAGAGCAGACGTTTGAGATAAAATTCTTGTTGGAGAAGCAAATTTCCTTCTTCTGCATCCAAGAAAATGTGCAGTGGGATTTGGGTGACAGTCCTGGAGACTGCTGGCAACTGATAAGCAAATGAGGATGAGTGAATTAACTTATCTTTTTCTTCTTTTTTTCTAAATGGATTGTCCATTTTTTTTCAGGGGTTGCTACAGCGAGTCAATTTCCGTCTCCCCCTGTCCTCTGTATCTTCTACGTACTGTCCCTCACTGCATCCATCAATCTCCTCTTTGTCTCCTACCTAGTAGCTCCATCTCTAGGATCATTCTCCTACCAATGTATCCACTGTCCTTCCTCTGAACATGTCCAAACCATCTCATTCTGCTTTTTCTCCAAACCTTTCTGTCTGTGTTGTCCCTCTAATCACCTCATTCCTGTCCATCCTTGTCTCTCCTATATCAAAATCGTCTTAATCTAGATAATAATATTTTTTAAGAGGAGAAAATGTATTTTAGTTATTTGCAGAGACACGTTTTTGTCAACAGAAGCTACGCTTCAACGTATGTTTTGATTGCAACGTCTTCTTCTCAACATCTCCACATTCAGAGGAGCCCATGTATTCAGCCCAGCTCTGTTGCTCTCGCTCGGCTGCATTCTGACTCCAATCATCTGCTCTGACATCAGACCAGAGATCCTGGAGGTGAGATGTTTTTCATTGTCTCTGTCACACAATCACAATGCATTTTACAATTAGGCCTCTGCGTTGTTGACATTGTGTTTCATTTTTACCTCTTCATAAAGTTTGACAAACTCGTTTCACGCTTGTTGTGACAACAGTTGTTACAGCAAAGCCTTAAAGTGACAGCAACGTTTTCTTCGTGACACTGAGCCGATGGTCGGAGGAGCAACAAATGTGGACCAACCAGAAAGAAGATAAGAGACGAGGAATGTTTTCCTTTTTCGTCAAACTCTCTGTGATTTCAACCAAAATGTAAAGATCTCTAAGTCCCTCCCCCGACATCACTTCCTGCCTCCCTCCGGTCAAATACCTGTGGGGTTATTACCGTGCAGCCTGAAACATGTCTGGCCCTAATGAAACACTGCTAAGCATCTGTGAGTGAAAAAAAAAAGAAAAAGAAAAGAAAAACACACAAAAAAGAGAGAGAAATCCCCGGCCTTTATGTGAGAGGTGACAGCAAGAGATGAGGTTGCAGCAGCACGTCTTCTCCCTGCTGACCCCCGGGCAGAGGGGGGAGGGTCGGGGCTAATAGGTGGAAAACAGTGGCTCACATTGTTTGACTGTACCACTCCCCGGTGCTCCTCCACCCTGCCTCCTCTTCAGCCATGCACTCCACCCTGCTGAAGATCGAGTTAACTCTCGCCTGCGGTCACTCCACCTCTCAGGAACCCAATCCTCTCTCTTTCTCCCCCCACCCCTCTCTCTGTCTTTGTCTATCACATTTGGAAGGTATGAAGGTGAAGTTTTTTTCCTACAGCAGAAAGTCCAGAAATGAGTATTTCTGAAGTACATTAAAGTACCGGTACTTCAATCCTGATGTTATGGAAATAAAGACAATTTAGCCAAATCATAAGATTGAGTCACTAAAAATGGACTCAGAAATCAAAATATTTATCAAATATTAAAAATAAAACAAAGAAATATCTGCAGCAGAAA
>JAFBJS010009053.1:0-12190 GCA_016785265.1 Paraplagusia blochii | reverse complement strand
TGTATAAGAGACAGGGGCTAATAGGTGGAAAACAGTGGCTCACATTGTTTGACTGTACCACTCCCCGGTGCTCCTCCACCCTGCCTCCTCTTCAGCCATGCACTCCACCCTGCTGAAGATCGAGTTAACTCTCGCCTGCGGTCACTCCACCTCTCAGGAACCCAATCCTCTCTCTTTCTCCCCCCGCCCCTCTCTCTGTCTTTGTCTATCACATTTGGAAGGTATGAAGGTGAAGTTTTTTTCCTACCGCAGAAAGTCCAGAAATGAGTATTTCTGAAGTACATTAAAGTACCGGTACTTCAATCCTGATGATATGGAAATAAAGACAATTTAGCCAAATCATAAGATTTAGTCACTAAAAAATGGACCCAGAAATCAAAAAAATTATCAAATATTAAAAGTAAAACAAAGAATATCTGCAGCAGAAAACCTTTAAAACAGGGGTCTCAAACTTGCGGCGCGTGGGCCATTTGTGGCCCGTGGAACGATATTTTGCGGCCCCCACCTTGATGTGAAAGTTGAATTTATAATTATATGTTATAGATTTGTTCTCCACATTTTATGGTAAATCCTATAGTTCTCAAAACCCTGATCCAGAGCCTTCTTCTGGTTCAGTGTTGTATTACACAGAATCTAATTTTTTTCATTTTTTTTTTTCTTTTGTATTAAACACTGAAAGCTGACACGGCCCTCAACTTATTTTGAGTTTGAGACCCCTGTCTTGAAATACATTTTTCAACACATTGCTATCTTTTAATATCAATCATCGTTGATTCTTCACGAGAGTTTAAACTCTAATTCAACGTTTCTCCTCAGGCTCGGCTTAATTGTCAGTGTTTTTGAATTTACAGAGAAAGAAACAGGACATTGACTTATCTGTGTGTAACGTATGAGTGTGTACAGAATAAAGAGAAAGAAAATGAGAGGTTGCTTTGTCTTGTCCCTGATACTGAGGGGCAGAGCAGAGGAGCAGGAGGGGCAGGAGGGGCAGGAGGGGCAGGGCCCGGGGCCCTGCTGGCTCATAAATCACAGCAGAGGATGGAGTGGAACAGCCTCAAATTAAGATAAAACCTCCTTAATTATCAGCTAAACAGCCTGGTGTCCCTTCACTCCCTGGGCTATCTGTCACCCAGCAAGCAGGCAGGGAGGCAGCCACAGCACCGGGGGGACCCATTTAAGTGCTGCACACGCACGCTCGCACACAGACACCGAACACAAACAAACACGGTCTCTTCTGCTCCCTGTACAAGTCGACAGTAAGGGATGTGTCCAGAGGATTCCATCAAACCAGTTGAAAAGTGAATTGAGAGTTCATCCATATCCAGACCAAACAGAAAACGCCAATCAAATGAGTTACACACACACACACACACACACACTTTCACATGCACATATTCTCCTCCCACCTTGTCTTTCTTTGGTTATTCGCTGAGCCAATTATCATTAGCCTAATGGCCTCTCAATGGCCTCACTCCCACCTCCCTCACCTCCCCCCTCTCTATCTCAATATACATGGGTCTTCGCACTTAAATGGAGCTCAGCTTGGATCTATCTATCTATCTATCTATCTATCTATCTATCTATCTATCTATCTATCTATCTATCTATCTATCTATCTATCTATCTATCCATCCATCCATCCATCCATCCATCAAGTATTTAACAAACTGCCAGGTTAATGATCTGAATCCTGACCATTGGACCCTGGCCGTCTGCCCCAAACAGGTTTACACTGTTATTTTATCCTTCTCACACACTACAGCAGTGGTCCACACACCCTGGACCATGAAGAATTGGAACCAGGTGACACAGAAAAGAATGCATTATATACATTATTTCTGATTCTGATGTTTGCCTTTTCCACCACCAGATGTGTATAAGAGACAGGTACTGGGTTCGATTCCCAGAGGAGTCACTAGCTTTATAAAGCAATTCTACTCAACTCGCTTTGGATAAAAGATTTCTGGTAAATATGATTTCTAATACATTTTCAACATTCGAGACATACAAATATATATGTAGATATATCTTAAAGTACATATATACATATATTTACACATATATTTACATATATTTCTTAATATTTACATATATATTTCAATGTATTTAAAATCCATCAATCAATCCATCACTGTTCTGCTGCAAATGTAATCTTCAGCAGGAGAAATAGTTTTTAAAAAATATCTTCCACTAATGCAGAACAGTAGTTCTGGAATGACGCTCTGATCCCAAAGGGACTCCTGATCTGGGAATCATAGAGTTTGTCCAGGATTTGATAAAGACTGATCTGGTCTGTCTCTTTTCAATTCCAAGAAAAAAGTGGTGTTTTGTTTTCCTTGAGCTCCTTTTTTGGTTCCAATAATGAGATTGGTCACTTTACGCCAATTGACGAATCAGAAGCTCCGTGGAGATTTATGTAGTTGGATGTAGCTCTGACATAGAGCTAGTTCCAACTGAAGGGCCAGTTGTAACTGAAATACTTTATCAATGTAACTACATATGTTTTAATAAATATTTTTGAAGTTTTATAACGTTTATAAATTCACCAGCAACTCTGGACTTCATTATAAGGCTAACACTTCTGCTACGGGCCACACAGAATAACTTGGCGTGCCACAATTGCCCCGCAGGCCATGAGTTAGACACGTGTTCTTGTTTATCATTCGTGCTGGAATAATGTTTCTATCTTTATATATTCTTACTTCTCTCAGAGACATTGTGTTTATTTCATCTTGTGTCCTCTCCACCAACAGCTGCCTGCTTTGCTTTGCTCTGATTTTTATAAAGACGGAATAAGTCGACGGTGGAGGAAAAAAAAAGTCATTATGCAGAGAATAAAGAGGTTGACAAAGCCTAGGGAAGTCTGGTGAATAGACTCCTCTAATTCGTGTCAGACTGAGATAGAGCCACAATAACACGCAGTTTATTTTTAAGTGCACGTGGGCGTGCACGTCCGTATATGCATGCAGACAGGGTTGGTGGCAAAAAAAGAATATCCTGCACAGAGGACGTTAAAGGGATTCACTCCTCATCCCAGGAAGTCCCTTCATCAAACTTGCCTTGGTAAAAAAAACCTGAGCCCGGGAGAGAAACAAATCTTGATCGACCTTCGTCTCCTCTTGTCCTTCGGGAGTTTAGTAAACACTTGCGCTGTCCACTCTGGTTCCTGTCTCTCGTCTATCACTTTATTTTGTCAGTGTTTGATCGGAAAATGACAAGTATTTAACAAACTGCCAGGTTAATGATCTGAATCCTGACCATTGGACCCTGGCCGTCTGCCCCAAACAGGTTTACACTGTTATTTTATCCTTCTCACACACTACAGCAGTGGTCCACACACCCTGGACCATGAAGAATTGGAACCAGGTGACACAGAAAAGAATGCATTATATACATTATTTCTGATTCTGATGTTTGCCTTTTCCACCACCTGCGTAAAAGGTCTGTTTTGGTAGATAACACAATTCTTCTCCTTTCAGCTCGTCCCTTTTCATAAGGACACAGCGAGTCAACAATCTCCATCTCCCCCCTGTCCTCTGTATCCTCAGTTCTCCCAACCTCCATGTCCTCCCTCTCTACATCCATCTATCTCCTCTTTGTCTCCTACCTAGTAGCTCCATCTCTAGGATCATTCTCCTACCAATGTATCCACTGTCCCTCCTATGAGCATGTCCAAACCATCTCAATCTGTCTTCTCTAGTTTTTTCTCCAAATCTTCTTGTCTGTGTTGTCTCCCTGATACCTCGTTCTCCCCCCACTATCCCAATGTCCCCCAACATATATTACACTAACATATAACAACATAACATAATACACTTACGCTAAATTGAAACCCACAATCTAGAAAATTGAAACAATCATCTTATGCATTATAGGAAGGAAAAGAAGGCATTTACCCATAATTCCAGAGGTCCTTCCAGAATAATGGTTATGTTACAACAGGTTGCTCCCACACAACAAGCCTGCGCTGCATAATACGCAGCAAACAGCTCTCTAACGAGACGAAGAAAACCTTCAAAACTACCCCTCCACTTGGAGACCAAACGGTTGCCATTAAAAGACTCCTACAATGTTACGAATATGCTACTAATAAAGTTGTAAGTTTTTATTATATTTGTATTATTTTATTTAATTATATTTTATATGCCAGATCCTGAAAGTTGGTCCGTTGTGCAAAACAAGGGTTGAGGACAGAGAAGAAGAACGCCTCACTATCTGCTTCATAGCGTTCTCCTTTGAATTTATCTGGCAGTGACCCCTGACAACAGACACAATGACCAGACAAACGCAACCTGAACTCCACATGCCCCGGTCTGCCAACAACTGACGGCTCACTGTTGCTAATGTTGCTGCCGCCGCAGCAAAACTTGTCATTATAAATGTGTACCAGCCACCGACTCCTCCGAGTTGCAGCAGTGTCGGGTGATTAATGGTAGGGGACGCGCCCCACTAATTGTGGTCCCTGACACAGGCACACGTCTTCAGACAAAGTGGGAAAGAGCCGAAGCAGGGTGCCATGCTCAATCACCTCCGGCAGAAAAGACTATGTGGCTGCTGCTACCAGGAAAGTAGGGGGCGGGGGCAGAAGGAGAGGTCACAGGATGTGTGGGTGATGACAGCAAAGGAGAGAGTAAAGGGGGAGACACCTTTGGGACGACGCTCATTTCTGTATATCAGTCTTTGCTGCTGTTGTTCACTTGGAGATAAGACTTTTGTCAAAAGATGGATTAGTCATGACTCTCGTTTTTTTTTTTTTTTTTTCAACGGAAAAAGACATTTTCATGTATGGCAGTGGTGGCTTAGCGGTTAAGGAAGCAGGCTTGTGTCCACGAGTGTTTGGGTTTGATTGCACCAGCTGCCAGGTTGACACTGAGGTGCTCTGTTGACAGCAGCGTCCCAGCCAGTGGGTTCACCACCCACAGGAAGGCTGACTATGAGGTGCAGTGTGATTTGGGTGGAGCTGGCCGCCCCGTGGCCTGGTAACAGATAAGCAGATGAAGAATGTCATTTTTATCTCCATTAATAGTAAATTTTAATATCAAGGAAATCAGGAGAATTCCATGTGGGTGAAGACGCTGTAATGTGACAGACAACATGAAAAAACCAAGAATCAACTTCTAAAATTGTCGGGAGCAAGATCTTTTTCTGGAGATGGACCAGTGGGGACAAGACGCTTGAATAAAATGAAATAAAAACCTGATTTTTTTTCTTTTAACATCAATAATTGATTCAATTTTATCTCCTAAATTATCAACTTTTATGTGGTTGATATGCAACTTTATTTATCTGCTCATTCCCAAAAAAAAAAAATTTATAGATCACCTGTTATATAAGTCCCAGCCTTTCTACATTGGCTTTAACAAAGTCTTCAGAGGACTTCCTCATGGATTTTGTCTCCTCACAGTTGCCAAAACGCTGTGATCTAATTTGGTTTTCAATAACAGTTCAATTTTGCAGTCGCAAACTCAATTTAATGTTGAGTGTATGAATAATCCTCAATTTCTTTCCCATTTGTGGTTTTGTTGTCAGTGTGGAGTTTTAATTCTAATTTACCTTAATGCTCCACTATCCAAATTTTATTGAAGCAAAATGTCTTTGGGGAATTTTTGTCTTCTATAAATAAAACTGACTTTACGAAAAACCCCAGAAGTGTTTTGTGTTTTCTGACATTTTTATTCTTTTTATTTTTAGAGTAACTGTACCAGAATGAAAAAAAAAAATGTTTTTTTCTTTTCCCTCCACAGACGTCCTTCGTTTCTTCTTTTCCAGCTCAGTTAAAAGTCACGGTCTGGAGCAGCCAAGCTGAATATTAGAAGTTATTCCTACAGATTAGCCATCGTATTGTTTTGTTCTTTCAACTCAATCGACTCCATTGACTCTCCAGACTGAATACAAGGCAACAGCATGAAAATGGTTTGTTCTTCTTTTTCACCTGCAGTCGCCTTTTCAGACAGAGGGCAGATGGAGGCTTTCAACTGGTTGCAGCGAGCCATTTCAGACATAGAGTGCCATCAGAAAAGCCCTTTCAAAGGCAGCAGGGAGGGGGAGGCAACTGTTTCTCTTTTTTTTTTTACAGCCAGAGAAAGAGGCATCAACGGGAGAGTGTGTGGAACCCACAGCTATGTAAAATAATTGTATTATTTTTTTTTTTTTAGGTATTGTTATGTCATGGCTTGATACCATTTCAATTAATCATATCATTAGTTGAGAAAAAACAAAATGTCCTTTAAGTGACAAAATATTAACTCTTCTGTAGGTGGCTGGAAAAGAAAGATAAATTTATAGTGTTGGATATTTAATCTTTATAATTGGTTAAGGAACCATTAAGGAACCGTACTTGCGGCCAAAGGGTTCCAGGTTCAAATCCACCAACTGAGGTCCGTTGAGCGTGGTACCGCCCTCACACTGTTCCCCGGGCGCTCATAGCTGAGGTGTGAATCACAATAATAAGGATTTTCCTTAACAACAACAACAGCAAAACAACAGAAACGTTTGCTTCATAAAGGAGTTGGATTTTTTTGGTGCTTTTTCACATCTTGTCAGTTTCTTGTAAAGGCTCTGGACTTTTAAAACAAGTAACATGGCATTTAGCCGATGTATCTTAATCTGTAAACATTTGGATTTGCCTTGATGTGGCTTCACAAATTGAGGATGATATGTATATAAGATGATAGATAGCTAGAAATTAGACGTGCTTCTAAGTCAGATAAAAAATTTCAAAAAAATTCACACATATTTTTTTTTATCGTCCTTGGCAGAGCCCCTCATCACTGTACCCTTGGTCTCTGCGGCTCTTGAGGCCCCCCACTCCAGCCCCCAACGAGCTTCCCACAAAAAGTCCACAATGCTATTCAAACAATAGGCCAAGGGACAAAGAGCACATTTACACAAGTGGCTCTTTCTTTGAAAGCTAAAAGGCAGTGTTTGGAAGACTTCCAACCACCACCACCCTGCCCCTTAAATAAAAACCAGAACTTCATTTGCCCCACAACACCCCACCCCTTCATTCCCTAGCTTTTTTTTTATAAAAAAAAAAAAAAAAAAGATCACCATTCCACTGATGGAGACGTGGGAGCCAAGAATCCTACACCAGACCTGATCCCAACCGCCAATGCCAGGCACCCCAATTTAGCCAAACCCCCACTTTACAGGACAAAAGGCCTTTAGAGGCCAAGTGTATGTGAGGGGTCTGGTGGATACCATAGTGGCTTAAGGAGCGTGGAGGCCTCTGCGAGACATTTCTTTTACTTCCACTCTTCTGCCATTCCTTATTCCTTCTCTCTGTTTCTCTGAAAGGTTCAGCGAGGGGTAGAAAGAGTTTTGAGAGAGCTGGTGGGGAGGAGGGTCCAGGCGAGGAGTGGGGGGTAGATGCCGTTCTTAGGTCAACATTGTGGTATTTTCCCAAAGATGTATATCGCCTCTATAAAAATAGGGAGATATATTTATAGAGGTGGATAGAAAAGCTGCCTGAGAGGAGAGTGTTTGGCCCAGACTCTCTCCAACCATGGCCCCCGTGGCTCCATGGACGCTCTTCATGGCTAGTGAAATTGTTATTCTTTGGATGCACGTTGGCTGGGAAACACACGAGTTCTCAGGCAACCACTGAGTGTTTTCCTTCCCAATATGGCTGCTGTGCACAGAAGGAACCAGGGGCCAGAAATTAGAGACAGGCAAATTGTCTCTCAAATGTCGGAACATATACTCCAAATATTTTTGACAAGAGATTTTTGTGATCCAGCAAAGTATTAAGAGCATACCTTAAAAAACTACAGCGAAAAATTTTGCCTTGGATTTCAGTAACTAGAATAAATCCTACATCATGTGTGACGTGTTATTGCAAGTGTTGCAAGTGAGTTTCTTGGGGACTCTTTTGAGGGGACTTTTTTCCCCCCAAGAATGCTATTGCTGTGGAGCAACTTAGCATTTGTGGGGACATTTAAGTGGCCCTCCATCAGTATAGTACTTTGAAGTTCAATTTGGGTTTAAGGTGAGGAAAAGAAACAACACATTCAGATAAAGCATGGGAATATTTTTGTAGTGATTCAGGTTACGGTAAATCTGTGGACCCCCTTTGGTTCATCAACGTCCTTTCCAGAAAAAAATGGACTTTAGACGTGTTTATTTCCCACATTTTAATTAAACTGTTTTTGCCCACCTTAAATTTGTCTATTTTAGGCTAACATTGTCAACTTTGGTCAGTTGGCAGGAGTCAGATTTTTTGTCCGTGGGATTGGTGCGCATTATGTGGGGCTACTACTGCGGCTCCAAGCAAACTGAACGGGAGGCAGCAAAAAGAAGACGACAAACTAAAAATATAGGCTTCCTCTGCAATGTTATAATCAGATGTGTATTTCACACAACATTCAACCAATCAGGTTATGCCAATCAAACATTTATAGGAGTGGTCAATATGCCGTACCAGGTTTCACTAAGTCATTCCCTGTGCAGACACCTCCTGTACCCTTCACCAACCACCGAAACCCGTGGGCTGAGACACCATTGGATCCATGTCTATATCAAAGTGAAGTGTCTGTGTATAAGTGTGTGTGTGTGTGTGTGTGTGTGTGTGTGTGTCATGTCTGTACTTCAGAAACCTGTCTGTACAGGCACTTGAACGCAGGACAGCTGAACCAGACAGACAAGTAACGTCATCAGCAACAACACTCAAGTCTCTTGGCATTAACACAAAGTAGTGACTGTTGGACTAAATGTAACACCTTGGCACGGACAAACACAAAGCCCAAAGCTCAGCTGAAGAATAAGGCAACAATAAAAGAAGCACTTGAACTGAAAACCTGACCCGGCCGTGAAGAAAATGACAAAGCTTTTGATCCATAACTCCGTGTCACTGTCGCTGCTGCTTAAATACCAGTCAAACCTGTGTCATCAGTGAGAGTTCAATGCACCTTTGTACCATAAGTACTTTGACAGCAAAAGAAGGACAAATGCTAATTGTTGCATGTCTGAAAGAGTGAATGCTGCAGATTAATGTGAGCTCACATTGTGTTCTTTTAAACACAATGTCAATACAAACCTGTAAAAATAGGCATCTTTAAACAAACTGCTAAGTTATTTGGTTTGTTTAGGTGAAAGAAAAAATCTCAGCTATTTAGTTCAAACTTGAGTCATGTGACATTGGTTCTGGACACAACTTTGCACAGACTGGAATCTCAACTTCAGTGGCAACAAATAAAATTTTGAAATTTGTTTTTTCAAACATTTGCATCAAAATCTGATAACATAAAAAACGAAATTTATATTTACTGAACAATAAAGATTTTAAAAAATCCAAAAATATTTCAAAAATAATTCTCCAAACATGCAGCTAAAAGAAAATATTTGAATATAATTTTCCAAGCATTTTTGTCAAGATTTTACATTTTTAGATTTTATTTACTTTTCTTAAAACCTTTTTCCAAGAAATCCATACCTTTGTGTAAAACATACTTAAAGACTGAGCCTTGACATTTGTTTTTTTTAAACAAATGTATTTTACTGTTTTACTACATGAAGAAAAAAAGTATTTTATTGAGACCTTTTTGAACTAATTTACCTGAAAAGTTCCCCCTAAAAAATAGAAGAAAGTCAAAACGTTCTTGAGTTTTCAAGTGTATTTCACAAAAAAATGTTATTGTGATTTTAACTGAGTAAATTCAGATTTAAAAAAACTCTCGAAGAAACTAAAAATCGACATTCTCACATTCTATTTTGATAAAAACACAAAAAACTTGAAAAAAAAAACATTTTCAGCAAAATATTGTACCATCTGAGAACATGAAATGAAAGATTTCAATTTTACAGAATAATTTTATACATTTTCTAAGAATGATCTGATATAATTTGAAACATGGAAAAAATAATAAAATTTGGAAAAATACATTTCAAAAATGTTTGTCAAGGTTTTTCACCAGCAGAGCCACAAAATTTTGATTTCACAAAATTAATAGCAAAATAAGTTATTTAAATTTCAAGTAAATTTCTTATTGTCCAATTATTTTTCTGTGAAACAATGCCAAAAAATTTTTTACATTTTTTTTCCAAAACTTTTCATCAATTTTTTGACCACATGAAATTGAGCCAAAGATTTTGTCACAAAATTTTCAAAATCCTCTATTATGATGCAAAAAAGTAGTAATTATGACATTTTTTCTACAAATGTTAAAATGTAAAATAGTCTAATCTGTGATATAAAACATGCAGAAATCATGAATCTTTCAAATTTTATTAAAAAAATGTTGTTTTTTTGTAAGAGCACCTAAGAAATCATTAAACTAATCAGATTTTACAAAAATAGCTAAATATTTCTTTAAGAAATTCTCAAATTGCTTCAAGTCCATAAAACACATGCAGAAATAATAAAAAATGTGTTTTGAAATGTATTTTCCAAGTTTAATTGAAATTGATTTTTGAATTGATTTTTCTTTGACAGAGAATTTGAGGAAAGAAAAATAAATTTTGTTGAAGAATACAGTTTAAAAAAAGTTTAGTGTTTATTTTATTTTTAAAAAATGGCAGAAATATTTTTGTGAAAAAATCTCAAATTGCTTCAAATCTGGGTGAAACATGCAAATAGTATGAAATAAAAATAGAAAAAAAATCAGTAAAGTAATAAAAGTAATTGACACTTTCCTTGGGCTACAAAATTTAACTGAAAATACTCTTCAAAATCTTCTTTTTTGCAGAAAAGTTCAAACTTTAAAATATGTATTTCCAATTTTTTTCTTTTAAAGATTTTACTTTCTGACCACATGATATAGTTTCTTGCAAAGCATGTAGGAATTTAGACATTTTATTTATTCAGCCGTGGTGGCCCAGTGGTGATGGAGGCTTACTTGGGTCTGCAGTACGTAGGTGGTTTGGTGGTTCAAATCCGCCAGGTTGCCGTTAAGGTGCTCTTTTCATAAAATGAAAATTTTCATTTAACAAGGAAGATAAATGAAACAATTTCAATTTCAGAGTCATTTTCTGAAAGTATCTGAAATATTTTCCACTTTTTTATTTTTATTTTTCTTTGTCAAGAACATTTAGATTTTTCCAAATATCATTTTTTAAAGAAATACTTTAAAATTAAATAGATAAAACCTTTACTTTCCCCCCAAATATTTTCATCAAGATTGTTCACCTTTAGAGCACATGCCACCAAATTTCAGATTTTACAAAAAACATCTTTTTTTAAAAAAAATCCTAAATACGTGATGATTTTTTTAGATACATTTTTAAGGTTAGGGTTAGGGTTAGGGTTAGGGTTATTTAAATTAAGAATTTAAAGTTTACCAAAAACGTTTGTTTTTGGTAAAAAAAAATTGTTTTTAAAAAAACAAAGGTTAGGGTTAGGGTTTTTTTCTAACCCTAACCCTAATCTCAAAATTATCAAAAATTATCAAATTCTCAAAAAATCTTTAAATTCTGTAATATCTATTTGTTTTTTCGAAAATTACATTCAAATTCAAAGACCTCTTTTTTAGTAATTCACCATATGAAAAGAAAAACTCAACTAAAAAAATCCTAAAAACATTTCTTAAAATGATCCAATATGGTGTTAAAGAAGCAGAAATTTTGAAATGTTGAAATTGTTCCAAACGTTTAAATCAACAATTTTTTTAACATCTCAGCACTTGAACAACTAAATTTTGATTTTGACACCTAAAAGTTGCTCCTTTTTTGTAAAACACACAGAAATTATCAATTTATCAAAAGCACTTGAACAACTAAATTTTAAATTTGACACAAAAAAGTTGCTCTTTTTTTTGTAAAACACACAGAAATGATCAAATTTATAAAATTATTTTTCAAAAAATGTTCTCCCAAATTTACACCATCTTAGAACTTTCAAATTTTATTTCTAAGCACATGAGCTACATAATTCAAATTTTAGAAAAGATTCTAGAAACTATTTTTTTCTCAAAATCAAGTCTTGTAATGTCAATCTTGCAGAAAATTTTACTCTCTGCCCCCGTTGATTTTTACTGAAACATTCCTCATTTTTTTCTCAAAATCGCAATTTCAATCTCAAAATGGAACTATTTAAGATGTTTACTTAATTAGATACATGTTCAAAAACTTTTTTTCAATCAAAAAATAATCATGTATTTCTTTATCTGTCAACATGAGAAATTAGGATTTGACCACCTAAGGCACAAGATTCGTTTTTCGCTGAAAATTTCACAATCCTCAGGGCACCAGAACGCAG